>JADDOH010006321.1:0-104247 GCA_016648135.1 Agrypnia vestita | reverse complement strand
TATTTATGGCTTGATTTTTATTTTTGATATATATACAAAAAAACTTTTTGCGGTCATTACTAGATGGCACTAGTTGTATATTAAAAAGTGCTACCGGTTTTTTTTTTGATATCTGCTCTCGTTACTAGATGGCACTAGTTGTATTTTAAAAAGGGCTACGGTTGTTTTTTAGTTTCATTTGTTTCATATAACCTGTTTTTTATTTTGCACAAAGAAACAAACACCTATAATCACTACATTAGAAAGAGCAACTTTTATAAGTTATATGTAATAATTGCGTATATATTAGCTTTTTTCAGTATCCAATTCATTTATTTCATAAATAATAATATTCATGTATAAAATAAATAAATTAATTTCCTAATTATTTCGAGTTTGTATCAATCAAGGTGTGCAAAAAAGGAGAAAAAAGTTTATATCGGATATATATCATAAAATCTGATTTTAGGATTTTTTAGTATAAAAATCAGATTTTTTGTATACTAGACCTGTCGATGCGACTGGTGAAGGCGGTGAATCCAGCAAATGCTCTGTGAGTCTCAATAGCTCTAAGAATAATTCTCCTCTGCCCAAGAGATAGAAGTCCTTCATCAGTTGTAACTCGTGAAGTACTCCAGCTTCCTCAACAGCGACCACCCATAAATGCTAATATAATCAATTAAAAAAAATGACTTTACTATTAAATATTCATTTATTTCATAATACCTGCATATATAATATGTATAATTAGGAGCTCAATGTCATCAAATATTGAAAATAACAGTTATAGTTATATTTTCTGAATATTTTGAGTTTGTTCAAATCTTTCAGAACAGTGCTGGATTTATGTCACAGAGACATTATTAATCAATTAGTGTATATTATAGATATCTCACAGAGACGAAACTGTATTAATTATGGGAAAGTAGGTATAGAAGTCATTTGGGTGTAACAGGACTTATGACCTGTCTTTTTATGGTTGGCTTAAGTGATCACTTTATATTTTCTGATAACTAACCTCTGTAACACATGATTTTATTTCATCGAGCAGTGTATCCAGTTTTGATATATTGAAGACATCCATATTTTTTAGTTCTAAAATGGCTTCATGAAACTGAGCTTCTTTATCACCCCAGATTGTGAATCTAAAAATAAAATACAGTTTGTTTAATTTACAAACCACAAATAATAATGATTATGTACTTCTAAGCCTAGTGAGAATTGTTATACCTTTTTCCTATATCCTGATTGATTGATAACTGATGAACTGTGCTTGTATTTGTTTCCGTAGGACTAGAGTCAAATAATGCAACAGATTTTCCAATGAAGAGAATTTTTTGTGCCACAGACAGAGGTATATAGTATGGTAACATTACAGCATTAATTTCATGATCAAAATGTTTTAAGGATCTATTCAAATCCTAAAATAAAAAATACATAGTAAATCTTGAATATTTCCTACAATAATAGAATCCTTAGAAAATATGAGTATTTTACTAAATACATATTTGTTTTGCTAGTAAGCATTTAATATATTACATTTTAAGTCTAATATTTCATGAATACTCCACATTATAGCCTGTTTTTATAATTTTTTTTTAAATCTACAGATAGATATATTATTAATGGAATCGGCATTAACTTTATATTCATGATTATCTTCAAAATGGATGAAATAAAATTATGTTATTACTGTTGATATGATCGTTATTATGTTTGTGACGATCCGAAATCGCATATTCCTCGAAATATATTCCGCTTGCATAAGTTCTCGAAGGCAAACATGTGTTTGACCTTTTTTTTGGACCGGCAAAACAGATGCGGCTATACGCCACATTCCTTGTTTTGCTGGGTTACTTGATAATTACGTTTTAGGACGTAGAATAAGTTATCATAATATTGTTATTTTAGAATAAGATTTGTTATGTGTAAATATTATTTCGTAACAGTACTAGATATTAAATCACGCAAGCAGCCAGACATGGAACGGTTGAAAAAAATTCCCTCGCGAGCGTTTCGAACGTATCCGACCTAGCGCGGGTTGTGAGTAGGAGAGAAGGGGTGCGCGGGGAGAGGCTCCCTGGGCGGCGAGAAGAGAGATCGGTGCGGCAAGCCCGAGAGTAGTTCGCTCCGATCTCCCTCCCGGCGAGGGCGAGTCCCAGCCTCGGGACGCCACCCGCAGAGGAGAAGTCGCGGCGACGAGGATGGCCGCCTTGCCTCGGTGGCGGCCGGTCCTCCACGAGGAGTTCCAGGAGGGAGGCCAGACCCTCCCGATGACACGGATCCAGCGACGGCGCGGATGCAGCGGCGCGGCGGGACAGCGCGCGTGGCCTGGAACGAGAACCGCGGCGACCAGATGGCCCCAGCTGACCGCGGAACCGCGGAGCCAGCGGCGGACGCGTGGGCGCGAGGGACTCGCCACCCGCGGCCTCCAGGAGTAATACGACGAGTGTTTGTGAACGATATGTTTTTTTTGTGGTGATAAGTGACAAAGACATGATAAACTGATGTAAATTCGGACTGCTTGCGTGTAGGCTAGGATTAGTTTTAGGTTAGTGATATTTTTTCTAGTTGATAAGTCTAAAAATAAGGATAGTGCTTTAATTAAATAAATGGTGTAAATATAAAACGAGCCGTGGTGTGTTGTTATTAAATTTCCCGCTCCCCTCCCTTGGCAAATGCATTTTAATTTTGATGTAGAGAGGACGCGAAGCGCCTCGCGGCGATCAATCGTAGCAGATTGATGCGCGTTCATATTACTCTTAATTAATACAGTTTTATTAAAACAAAAATGTCAAAATTACATTAATACAGTTTTATTAAAGCAAAATGGACCAATTATGATAAAGATTTATTTTTATCAAATGGTGTGCGACTAGGTGGTTTTTAAAGTCCAAAATACTATTTATTATTCATAAATTTTGGTAAACATACATGAGAAGAGTCACCAGATTTACTATGTTCGTTTGAGTGAACAGAACTGATCCGTGATGCATGCACATTAGGAGACGAAGGATGTAGCCGTTCGACACATTGAATGAAAAATTCTTTTTGTTTATCCTTTAAGTCACCATAAAGTAGCCATGTACATAGTTGCTCATAAAATACCCTGTGAACTATGGCAGTTAACCTGAAAACATTAAATGTTGTTTAATACCAAATCAATATGTAAATAGCAAAAAGAAATTTAAGAACTAAAACAGTTAAACTACACAGGTAAATCAATTCTGTTTTGTTTTTTATTTAAAAATACACATTTTGTCTAAAATTGTAGCCAATTTCATTTCAAGGAAGAAATTTTTTAAATTGTCAATGATTTACGCACCACAATTTCTACCTGTAGCTACCAGAAAGTAAAATAAAAAATAAAGAAATAATTACCTTTGAATTGCAGTTGTGGTGTCTTCATTTCCACTGAGGGCATGCCTTTGAAGAATGTGCAGTATTTGACATCCATAAAACCTCTTTTCTTTTATACCAAACAATATACTGTTCAGTGTATTAAATAGTGGTTTGAATTTCTCGATTGTCCCGAGAATGTAGGCCAAAGGCAAGTAAGGATTAGCTAAGGCACTTTTTTCTAATTCCACAATGTTAGATCGGTACGGCATCAAAATTTCATCCAACCCTTCACTTAATGCCTGAATATACAGTCCGGACATTGGGTTCGCTAATTTGTCTGTAAATAGTACAAAAAACTTAAACAATCAGAAGATCATCAAATAATTACATGTGAGGGGAAGTCCAAAAGTCTGAGGGGAAGGGAGGGGGGGGGGGGTATGTCTACTTACTTAGTATCATACTAATTGGGATCTCATTATGAATATATATGTAAATTCTCAGCCCTATAACATTATTCATTTATGAGATATCGCCCTGCAAACAATTCAATCCGGAAAAAAACTGCAACTATGCAAAAAATCCGAGCTCCTCGTCAAGCAAGGAAAATCTACTCAAACCATAGTGAGTGAGATGAAAACTGTTTATGGGGATCAGTGGCCTAGTAAAACCATGATTTACGAGTGGCATGGTCTTTTCAGACATGGCAGAGAGTGAATAGAAGACAACCCCTGCACAGGACGACCCACTGACGCCATCATATTCAATATCATTAAAAAAGTCAAAAAAGTTTTTGAGCGAACTATTACTGGGGATGAAACTTGGCTTGATCATTTGAACCTGAGTCTAAACAAGAGTCGATGCAATGGCATAAGAGGGTTACACTACCACCTAAGAAGTTCAAGATGTCAGAATAGGCTAGAAAATTGATGGCCACGAGTTTTTGAGATACTGAAGGAATTTAAAAGGTTCACTACAAAGAAAAGGGCGTCTCCACAACCAAAGATTATTATGCTAGGTTACTGAACATTTAAAACAAGCCGTTAAGGAAAAGAGGCGTAAAAAATGGACAAAGAGTGTGTTGCTCTTGCAATATAACATACCGGTTCGCGAGAGCAATATTGCGATGACTGCTCTACACAAGTGTGAATCACTTACCCACCGACCCTAAAGTTCAGACCTGACTCCTAGCGATTATTAGTTGTTTCCAAATTTAAAAAGCTAGGAAAAAATTTCATTCTGATGAAGAAGTGAAGGACGCGATTTCCGCTCTTTTTGAGGATAAAGAGAAATCATATTTTTTTGACAGTATTTCAAAGCTAATTTCGAGAATTCATATTAATATTTCTATTATTCTACATATTATCTGTTATTTTCAAACTAAGCAAAGTGCCTGTGCTATAAAAATAGGACTAAATTGCTAATTAAGCTCAATAATTTACTCATTTTCGGCTTCATTCTGCTATGTCACCTGCATAGCCTATTGTTTAAAGTCATTGGAGCTACAAACTTTGATAGAATAGGGATTTTCTGGACTCCAGGATTCTAAAATTGTATATCGACATCAATTTTGTCTTCAAGTAAAACTCAAATCCTGGTGTAGAGCATTGTAGTATGTACTAAATTGCTAAAATACTTGGAAGTTACTAGATATTTTGAAGCAGAGTATTTTTACCTTGGATTTCTAGCTTGAGTGATTGGAGGTTTGATCTTGTTAGAGACCATCCATGATAGTGCTATTTTTAAAGCAGCAACATTTAAATTAACACTTCGTTCGAAATATATAAAAAATATTGCTTACACTTGACTACTAATGCTGTGGAATATCAGAACGATTTACCCATCCAAACTAATATAAATATAGGCATATTGAAATTAATTACAAGAAGAAGTTAATGAATAAATATTTTTTAAAGGATATTTTACTTACTGTTATAAATGTAATCAAAATTTCCACAAGCAAATGAATGTTTGTTAATAAATCTTTTTATTGTTCCGTGACATTTTGCTATTTTTACAATCCTCTTGAATACCTCCTTTTCGCAAGGATTTAAAAGCGTGACCTTATCCTTGTAATACTATAATAGAGATAAAGTTATAAATTAGGACAAAAAATTGTAAAATTAAAAAGGGAAATGTTGTAATAAACAAAAAAAGGTAATAAATACCTGCTCCGAAGATAACAGTTCAGAAGTATTCGGACAGTCCCACAGTAAAAATATCGCATCGTGAATCATGATTAATCAAATGATTATTCACAAAATAGTTTAATTCAGCTCGTCTTGTTTACGTTTGGCATTTTTGACAAAATGTCAAAATGCTTTTTTATTATTGTATGGCTTCTGAATAACATTAATGTGGACTTTCATTTATTTTCTACGAGAGGTATCTATCTATAAATATTTACATGACTGGCAACACATATTAACTGTCAAATGAAACGTCAAATGCATTTATTCCATATTTATTCTGACCATATTCTGACGTGTATTCCTTCTGGTGTAATGGAGTTATTTTATTATTTGTAGTGATAATAATATTAAAAAATATGTCGTCTCATTTAGAAATAGACGTTAAAAGACTCTTAAGTCGCTGTGAAGAAATGGCTAATGAAGATCCGAACAAAGACTGGAGACTGAAGAAATACCTTGAATCATTAGAAACAATGCTTCTGGATCTTCAGAAACAGCCCACGTGAGCCAATTAACCTTACTAAAATCTTTGGTCATGTCTTTACTAGTGATTTGGATATTTATTTCAAGAGTCTACATTAAAACTTTTTTTCAGGAAACCTCCTAAAGACACCTTAGCTAATTACAATAGAAGGCATTTGTTTCTTAAAGGATTAATTCAAACAACCAAACTAATCAATCCTGCACAAAAGGTGAATGAAGAAATCATTTTTTATAGTAAAAATTATGTTGTAAATGCCATTTAGCATCAAATATGTATATTTTATTACAACTGTATGATGTGTATTATATTTTATTTAAAACATTCACAAACTTAATAGACTTTTGCCTCGATTTATCAGGATTTTAATTTGGCTGAATAATATTTGTAATATTTAAGTTAAATTTTTCTCAGTACCTACTGATAGAGCTTTTGAGAGTTTTCACATGGAAACTTCTTTGTGGTTTGCGTATTACATACACAAATCTATCATACAAATATGCAACATTCTTATATTCCAGCTCATGCAATTTACTTTTGTGCGTTAGACCCCATCTGAAGTTATCTATATGTTATATATTACTTTTGTTTCTTTCGTCTAGATAATTAAAAGTCTCGATAATCAAGTAATTTTTAACCGAATTTAAAAAATTAGTTCCTTAGTTTAAAATCACTTCTCAAAAATTTTTGAGATGGGTCAAGCAACTTCAACATTTTCTGTTCCCTTTAGGGGTATTTCACCACATCCATTATCTGTGCTTGTGTTTTAGTGTAAAAAATATTCATATAAGAAACTTTTTTAAGCCATTCTTGAATTAGTGATGGTTTATTCCATTTTAATTCAGCCATAAGAAATCAGCACTGCTTTTTTTATTTATTATACATATATGCTAAGAGTGCTAGTCATTAATTACCAAATAATTATTTCTATTTTGTTCTTTGATGAAACATTACAAAAAAATTGTCAAACAATTTATTTGTAAAGTAGAGCACATGGAAATGGTTTAAGGCATGATTATAAATGCACATATTTATTTTTTCTAGTAAATGTAGTTTTTCTTTGTTAAAGTATTGTTACGTGTAGTGGCTCGGTCGAAATGAAATGAAAAATGTATTTCGTAATTGATCACTCGTAAACAACATTTTATCTGACATTTTTACATTTGCTGGAAACGCAATACTCCTTTAAGCTCAAAGAACCGCTTCGTTTTTGTTTTGCTACTTCGGTAAGAACTTTTATAAAATCTTCGCTTTCGAATTATCTGCACCCCAGCCCGCCGTTCTGCGCTGTTCCGCGCACATGCGCCTTCGCTTGTATTCGGCTGTCAAATGTTAACGGAAAACTCGTTACAGTATATATATATATATATATATATATATATATATATATTATTAAGAAAACAAAGTCTTTTTGCAGCCATTGAAGAAGTAAAATATATATATATTAAAAACAATGGTAAACAATTATTTATACTAGTCATACTGTAATGCAGTGTGAAATTTTAACTCAATATTCTTTTAGGTAGTAGCTGTACAGCATCTTGCACACGGAGCGGCCACAACGGGCAACAATGTTGCAACAAAAGAAATTCACCAGAAAACAACTGCTAAGTATGGACAGGAACTCAAGTCTGAGCTTTTTATCAATGGTATTTATACCCCCAGAATATTCTGTAGACTTTTTCAATTCACCTTCCTCCTGGGCCATGCAGTCAAAAAGCCAATTAAAGCCATCTGTCAACAGATAATTTTCACATCAAGTAAAAAAATCTACAAAACAATAATTAATTTAAGCAGTTTATCTTTGGCAGAAATTTTTTTTATCTGTCTCAAATCTAATTCAAACCACTTTGATTCAGTGCAATTTTAGTAAATTTTTCATAGTAACCAGTAAACCTTGGTTTGATCTAGATATCTATTCAAACATTACTTTTATTTTCACCTTGAAAATCTAAACCTTGAGCTGAAAACTTATATTTTTCATATTTCAATTTAGCGATGTGTAATAAATTTTCTATTTTGTTTTTAAAAACTGGTACATAAACTGCATAAATTATTTTGTGTTAGATTTTTTTGCTATTAAAACTAAATAAAAATAAATTCTATAATTATTTTGCATTGTCTATAAAGGATTTAGTTTACAATTTCGGAAAAAAAGTAAACTGTTTCTAGTATGCTAACATTGATCTTGAATTAGTTGGTCTAGATTTTTACTAGAACGAAAATTGCCTTATTAGAACTGAATAATTGATAAATAATAAATAATGAGCTAAAATGAATATTAATATTTTTCTTATTCCTTTTTCAATTTCTTTTCTTACTTAAATTTTTAACATCTAACCATATTTGACATGGGTGATGATACCACATAGAGTCAAAATTTGAGTGTGTTGACTCAAAATGTGTTTTAAAAACTGGGATCTGGCAAACTGTATTTTGAAATTGTCTGGCAAATGGCAGAATAATTTCAAATGTATAATCATGTTTCATCTCATTCATAATGCAAAATTTGGCATGTCAACTCGTAGCATATAAAAGGGCAATTTAGATGTTCAGTTGTCAAACATTTTTTTTTTAAAATAACCTATATGATATTTCAATATTTTTCAGATAATGACGATGCTCTTAGACATCGTAATATATCAAAGCCACCAAACTCAAAGTCAATCACCAACGGATCGGAAGATCTTGATAGTTTACTTCGGTATCACCACACAATGCAGGAGAAAGTTGCAGAAAGTATGCTGCTTCTCACTCGAAACCTAAAAGAACAAACACAGCTGGCAAGCAAAATTATCAAAAAGGACACAGAGGTTAAATTTGTTTCCTATATATGTAGCAACTAAAAAAATTAGTTATATTGTGTATTTATAATAAATTAGTGATCAACTTTTGTGTTAAATTGTGTGCAATAGTGATACATTTCTGAATGTAAAATTTTGTACATTTAATTAATTTAGCATAATTATTATTTCTTTATTTCAAATATCTACATATATATTTAGGGCCGCTAATTTGATCGATAGTAGTAGTAGAAGTTTAGAAAAAAACTCTAGATTTCTACTAAAACGGTTTTGATTGGTCAAAATTGTAGAAATCTATGATTTTTACTTGACTTTTACCATTACTACTGATCAAACAATTGGTCCTTAATGTTCTTTAACCCTGCTTAGACCAGCAATGGATGTGGATTGTGGAGCATGTTATTTAATAGCTTTCCGCCATGGCCCTATGATGTATACATGATGTACAGCATGACGTAATCACCATTTGTGTGGCATCACCTGATGACCTAACTTTAGCCCGAATTTTGTTGTATGATAGCGTACTCACTCTTTATAGACAGTAATAACAGGTTGGGTATGTATGGAAAATTGCAAATTGTGAATTATTGCAATATTTCCGCAATCTGGAAGCATTTTCGCAAATTGGAAAATTTCTTATATTTTCTCAGAACACTTGAGAATCCGCCAACTATAAGAAAAATGTGGTTAATTATTATGTTACTAGCCGTGAACCTGTGAAAAATCACTAGACATAATAATAATTAATAACGACCCTTGCATATAATGTGGGCCGTGTGTTGATTACACACACTCTAATTATCTTAACTTGTAATTCCACCAAGTTACGGGTGTTACAGACAGACATTCGAAATTAGGATAGCTGATTTATAAACTATCAGTAGTATTTTGTTTCACATTTAGGCTTTAGAAATATTTGGCCTTAAAGATGCATTAAGGCCCGAATACAGAAACAATAAATGAATACACAAAGGTTAAAGAATGCTTTAAAAGTATAATTTGCAGTAAAACCTTAACCTTTAAATCATTTACGTATTGACTCTGTATTCGGGCCCAAGTCCTAAAACATATGTAAATATTAGAGTATACATAACAGGGATGTTACGGAGGTTGCTTTATCGAAACCGAATTCGAAATTGCGAAAAGTTTTCGCGCAGATCTGCGCTTTGGCACACGACCAGTTAAAATGAATATTTAAGCTTCAGATATTTTGACCCACTAAAATGTTTAGCAAAAATACTTAATTTTTTTGTAAAAAATATTTATACATTATATTGTTTCATTTCAGCATAATCTCTGATTTCCTCTGCTTTTTGTTTTAGGTTCTGAAATCATCATCAAATCTCACTGACACTAATATGACATCTTTAAAATCTGAGCATGAGCGATTGGAAGAACAAAGTAGAAAAGCATGGAAATGTTGGTTATGGATTATGATTGGTCTTGTTATGGTTATATTTATTAGTAAGTTATTACTTTTTTACATGATAATTAATTTTATTATTTCCTTAATTATATTTTGTATTGCCTAGTTGTGTTCTTTCTTCATTCTTTTTCATCATAGTAAAATTCAAAATAAATGTGGGTCATCTTAGACAACATTATATTAAGTGAGAATCTACAAATGTTGATAAATGTTTGCAATATGTAATATCTTCATCTCGTAAAATGCGTTCACTCATTATACGTTTTTTAATACTAGTAAAAATTTAGAAAAATTTCTAAAAAAAAATTTTTTTCCAGATATGGTGCTCTTTATGAAAATTATTAAAAAAAAGACATAATGCGGACTGAGTAGACGCCTTAAAGCCTGAATGATGGGACAACACATATATCGACGGTCCAAACGTAACCTAAGATATTTACAAAAAAGTAACATTACAGTAGAGCTGTTTGAAGTTTGGTTTTACATACAAAATGAGTATTTGTCCATTCAAAAATGTCAAAAATGCATTTTTGGTAAATGTCTGAGTTTACTCATGGGATCCTCAATATGTATTCAACATTAGTAATAACTTATTTTTAATTATATTAGTTTTGTAATGTACCTATTATATAATATATAACGAATAAATTTTTCATAATCGAATCACATTCCTTCTCTTCATTATACAACACCATATGTTGATATAAATATTTATTGCATTCAATTGTCCTTTCAGTGAATTATTTTAATCGAAGTACATAAAATGCTTGCTAAAATAAAATATATCAAACGAAATGTATATTTGTGTATTCTTGGTTATTCTATTATTAGTTCTATTCTATTATTACAACTCATTTGTATCGTTTTTATTTGCTTTTGATTTATGGTATATTTGTTTCTCAATATTTCTGTGCTTATAGGTACTTCTCAATATGTACTACTATTACATTTAACTATTCTTGCTGCCTTTTATTAAAATTATACATTTTTGTTGTATAAATACAGATTAAAATTCTTAGCAATGTCGTCTTTGCCGATTCTGCGGTTCCACATCTCAAAACTTAGGCTAGCCCCAAAAACTCAATATATGCAAAAGCTTCAACCCACTCTAGTGGGCATATTTATATTTCTGAATAAAATTGTAACCAATTTGCGATTATTCTTGCTTGAAATTTACTCACCACCAAAGCAGTACTTATTAATGTGATTTCTTTCTTTCTTATCTATTATTTTATTTGCTTTAGTATTACCCATTCCTGGTGAACTATGCACTTCCATTTTGACTCTACTGACATCATGCACAATACTTGTCTCAGCCACATTTATGCATCTTTTCATGCCTGTTGATCATTGAGATTTCTTTTAAGGCCAAATTTCATGATCATGCCATATTTTTCGAATGATATTTACTGGGACTCATTGCCAAATGCTAACAATGTTCCTCAAAGACACATACATATTTATTTCCCCAGATTAACTTTTCATTCAAACATTAGACAAGCAGTCTGTAACACTAATAGTAATTTTATTCAGTTTTTTCAGATTTTCTTGAAGCAAGTTAATTATTCTTCAATCTGGCTCATTCAAATAGGGGAGAATTTATTTACAGGCATACCTCGCTTATCAAATCACGTGATGTATGTCGCAGTTTTAACATTGAGGGCATAAGAGCGTTGCAACTCGGGGAATAATAAATACACTATGTAGTTTTCATTGTGTGTTTTATCAAAGCCTATAAAGCAAGACTATCTCTGCATTTTTTTTATTTGATCACTGCCATATTGAATTTGATTTTACAGGCCAAATATGCTATAAATGATGTTTTATATGAAAATATAACGTCACTCTTCTAAAGGTATAAATAAAATTAAAGAATATACATCTACAGGATATCTTTATTAAATACTGTTTCAGTCACACAATCATTGATATTTGATTTCTATATTCCTAATTTATAGGTCTAAAAAGTTGCACATGAGTGTAATTTGCATTTTTTTTTCATGTACCTATTATTTTGTTCATTTACCCATTATTTTTTTGCTACTTTATTGAAAAATATCAACAAGTTAAAATATTTTATTAGTAATGTGGTCCATTAAATATTGTGCATTAATTAAGAGCACACCTGACTTGGCTAATAAGTCAGAATATTATTTCTACTATTGTGGATATTATTTCTGAAAAAACAATATTGATAACCAAATATAGGTCAACCGCCGAAAGATTTGGTATAACTCATCTCATTATTTTATTATCTGCCTTTTTCTTATATATCGAGCCAATGGTAGTACAAATGAAAAAAAAAATGTAAATTAGGATTTTTTGCATGAGTCATACAAAAGCGGTTGACTGGTTATATAATTTATAGAGACATTAAGAAGAAATTATCAAATTAAATACATTAAACAAAAATATTGTTACCATCCTCTGCATATCTTTATTATGCAGACTGAAGTTCTAAATATTTTTCTACATTTTATTCATACTTATATTTATTTTGTTTGGGCAAATGAAATCTCATACATTGATAAAATGAATAGATTTACACGCAATTAAAAACGTAAAAAGTGCACTGTTGAATCACAATCTGATAATTTATCTTAGATGTTTCCTAATGAAATTGGATTAAATGTGGCAATGAACCAATTTTAGTGTCTATTCATTATAATTATGAACAACCTATAAAAATATATGAACTATTGTAAAATTGTAATTCTCATTATACATATATAATAATTTTATATTATTAATAACAGGTGAACAATTTTATCTATTTTTACTACGCAGCCGAGATGGGAGTGTTACTGCTTTTTGTGTGCTTCCTTAAAAAGTTGTTAAAAATAAACCATAGTATGAGTGAATGAAGATTTAATTGAAGAATTATGATTGTAAGGATAGCTGTTTGGTAAAGGTACCTATAAAATATCTTATTTGTAATTAAAATGGCTTTATATTTACTCCCAAATCGATTGCACACTTGTTTCTACTTAATATCATTAATAACACAATCAATAAAATTCAACTCTTATGAAGTTTTCAAATCTCATTTGATGAGAAAAACTTAAACAAAAGTTTTTGGTAACTTTCTTATTAGTTTTCAATTACTAATTCAAATTTCCATATTTTATTGGGACCTATCTCTGTCACGTACATGAAAGATCCATTGTGAGAGATGGCTATTGAATGAGGATTCGTAAAACCCTGAAACAGAATAAATGCATTATTATTTGATTGCATAATATTACTATGGTTAAATCAGTTAATTATAAAAAAATAGAAAAAAGTGAATAAACAATCATAATAATAATCAATTTTTATAAATAATAATAATTTAATTGTTAATTTAAAAATTTATTGTAATGTATACTAAGTATCAAATTTAAATTTATTATATATATATGTTCATTTAAAAATTTATTGTAATGTATACTAATTATTTTATCAAATTTAAATTTATTATATATTTGTTCATTTAAAAAATAATTATTGTAATATACACTAAATTATAATTATTAACTCTTTTTGCTATGTAAATAGTCAACTGCCTTCAAACAGGTAATCCCTAGTTAGGCAGTCGAAGTGTAATACAATACAAAAAATAAGATATTAATAAAAAACTATTATTATTATTGTTATTATAATTATTAATAATAAACAAATAATAATTTTGAGTAAGCTGAATAATATTGTAAATACTTTTTCTTTTAGAAATTTTAGAAATAAAATCCAATAGAAACCGAATATTCCAATGAAGTTCCTCACTTTTCCATGAAATGATACATACAGAGTGTCTCATAGCTGGCAGCAAAAACTTCAGGTGAGTCTTCTTCATGCAGTTTTGAATAGAAAATATTTTTTACATTTTTGATGAAATGTCGACAGTTACGGAGATATGCGACATCAAAGTGTGCTATTTTTTTCAATATCTATGGTAACTTACATGGAATATTAAAAATTTATTCGCTTTGATACAAGTCAAATAAAATTATTAAAGCCTTGCCGAAATTTAAAAAATATTTATTTTGTAAGGTTTCTGTCATTTTATTGGACTTTAAAGCAAATACTTTTTAATATTCCATATAAGTTACTGCAGTGATACTCTAATATTTTACAGAAAATAAGTCAGAAATATTGTAAAAAAAATGCAAACTTTGATATCGCTTATCTCTGTAACTGTCGACATTTTACCAAAAGTGTAAAGAATATTTTCTTTTTAAAATTGAATGAGGAATACTCCCCTGAAGTTTTTGCTACTAGCTATGATGTATATGGCACCCACAATAATAATAAAAATTCATTCCATACGTGATGTACTTTTGAAAAACTACCCTAAATTTGTGTAAATATATACATTAATGTACATACAATAAAATAGGGATAAAGGTGGTCGAATTTATCCACAATTAAAAGTAATAATTTTCCTTAAAGATCATAGTCATACTGGATGAAGTCCTTTTCTGTCTGAGACACGCTTCTGCAACATGTGCCTAACTGGAGCTGAGGGGGAAATGCTCCCAATTACCTTTACCTCCTCTATCCCTTATATCCAACTTTAAGCACACATATATTTTTAGTTGTGAAAATAAGTCGTAGCGTTAAAATTATAATTGAAATTATAATTTTGTACACAATTTATTTCATTAAATAAATGACACAGTACGGAACTGCAAACAACAGCAGATTGCTTTGTTTGCAATTTGGTTTTTTGTTATACGACTAAAAAGTATATGCAATAAGCAACTGAAAGTAAATTAATTTTTAATAGAATTATTTCAAAAATAAAAAAATTACCTTTTTCGGTCCCCAATGATCTATGATTTTCTCTGATCGAGGATCTATCGTGAATCCCCTGACGGGTATCATGGGGGAGGTAGGGCCATTGACAGCGTACACAAGGTCACCCAGGGCTGCTACAGCAAACACCCTCCCGAGGTCAGGTTCCTGGATTGTGGCTGGAGGGCTGAGAGGTGAAGGTGACCCTCGAAGACCTGATCTAGGACAAACGACCCGCATGTTCTCTCGATCAGCGACGCACACAAGGTCCAGGTGTTCGAGGAGAGCCAGTCCATGAGGTACCTATAATATTTATTATCGGATTTGTACAGATTTCGCATAAACTAAGTACTTATTCGAAAAAAATCTTGAAGTTTTAACTCTTGGTTACTATTTTTTATTTCCATTTTCAGAGTTGTTTTCAAAGCATTCCTCTGTAATATAATGAAGGCTTCTGCACTTCTGATTTAAAATAATCATGGTGACATCTCAATAAAATAATGAAAAGGCTCGTATTTGAATTATAATCATATACATATTCATATAATATTAAAAATAAATTATTTGGAGAGGGAAAATATCCTTTGGAAAAAATCATATTGAGAAAATTATTATTATTTGTTTTAAATATAATACAAGAATATGTATATTTATTATATGTTTTAAAAATACCTGGAGAGAAAGAAACTCTGGTGGTCTCGGCATGACTCTCAACAGGCCTCCAGCAGCATTAAACTTGAGGATTTGATTATTGCAATATCCATCGGCCACAAATACTTCACCAGTGGTGGCGATGGCTACTGATGTGGGCATGCAGAGAAGCACTCGAGGTCCTCTGGGAGCACCACCTCGAAAGGCCTCACCCAGCGTCAGACGAGGAAAGCGGTGACCAGGAGTGTACTGAAAGATATTTCATATTTTATTTATTTAGAGCCTTAGAATGCAAGGCTTAATCTATATTTCTTTAAATTTTTCAAATTCCCTTTGTGGCACCATTTTATAAATAAAATAATTAACATTGCGGTTTAACTGCAATTAATTTTTATTGTAAAAATTCAACAAGTTTCGGGAATGACGTTCAAATTGTCCAGAGATTGTGAATCATTTAATAGAGTCTAATCACTCTTTTGATTTAAATATCAGTTTCAAAATTTTTCATATGAATACTAGAGGTTTTCAATTGGTTAACCCATTAATATTAGAAATTAGTAGAAAATTTAAATAGAACCCGTCACAGTTTTGTCCTGAGCCATAATGTACGATATTCCTATTAAATTGTCCAGGCACGTGCAGTGAGTACAGAAGACTGTGGACACTTGATCCCCCCTTTTGTTTTTTACCTGTAATTCCCTTATCGTATATCATATTTCAAGTGTCTTTATACTTAAAGAGGAAGAGAATGGTACCAAGTGTTCCATATATATATATATGGGTAATTCCCATTTTTGAAAAAAACCAGTGTGACTATCATTTTTCCAAGCTGTAGTACTTAAATACCGGGATCGTGATTTATGTTCACAAAATATAAGTAATATATTGTAAATTTAGAATATATATATGTAAATTAAGTGCATAGTTATTTTTTTATTAAGTGCCAAACCATCAAAAATGTCCCTTCCGTGGGTGTGATTACTTTAGCTTTGTGGGAAAAAAAATATCATGTCTTTTTCTCCTTATAATAAATACATAAAAAAGATTGCCAATATGAACTTAAATAAATTTACTATTTAAATATATAAACATAATGTCTATAGCTATACACATTCTTTTTTTTTAATAGATAAAAGTTTGTGATCAATTTATTTGTCCCTTCCATGGATGAGTGTCACACCAGTCATATTTTATAAAAATATTGTGTATTTTTGACAAACGCTACTGTGAATAAACTAAGTAATCTTCTGCCATCTTGACTCAGTTGGCAGTTTCTACCGGCGTTGTAACCGCTACGAGAAAATCTTATTTAGTTTCCTAGTGTCAAAATCCGTAAAGCATAAGTGGTCACAACCGTGTTGATCGTCAAAGGTATGTACACTTCAATAATGAACTTTGCTTTTGTGGTTTAATTGCGTTTATGTATCAAAAACACTATACTAAATTTGTATGTTCATGGTTGATTAAGTGGTTATGTTTCTACGATTTTAATGAAAAAAGTCACTTCCATGGACGTCACTTCCATGGATCCGTGGATAAAAATTGACCCATGGATGTGACTGTTGACCCATGGAACTGACAATTATATAGTATAAGGGCGCGACTTTACAGAATGCTTGCTTCATTTATTTATTTTGTTATTGTTTATTATCCATTTATTGTTGATTTTAGATACCAAAACACAAAGAGCATTCAAAAACTGCCGAAGGGATACCCCAACGAAAACACAACTGTGAACGAAAACGAATTAAAATAAATACAGTTTTGAAATGCAAAGGTTATTTCCAAAAAGTATCACCTCCTTGTAGTATGTCACTCCCATATATGTATTACATTCATGTAGGAAATGTCACTTCCACGGACATGAGGTAACATTACCATGGAGGACATTTTTTTTCAAGCCCCTATAATTCACTACCTTAAGGGCTGCAAGCTCGGTGAATATTTTTCCCTTGAAGAGAAAGACCAAAACTAATAAGACCCATCATCACTTTTACTACAAGGACGTTTTCATTTTTTTACATTTTTTTTGATAAAAAATGGGAATTACCCATATATGGGAGACTTGATCCCCACACTATGGATGACTTAATCCGGGGAGGAGCATGCCTCCCATATTTTAGAGACACATGATGTTAGGTATGTATGCAATTAAATGTTTTGAAATTGTTATTGTATTCATTAAAGTGACTTTTAACAACAGCTTTACTTTTCACACAAGTATTCATTGTAACAAAACCACTCAACATTCCATCCCAAGTAATTTCTTACTTGAGATGGAATGTTGAGTGGTATGATTGAGTAGAGTTAAGCTTACAGCTTAAATCTACTCAATCAAGTATTTTTTTTATTTTAGATTATTTAGCTTTTTATTTTTATATCCTGCTTGAGATTCATTTATTATTTGCCCAACAAACCTACGCACGAAATTCTTTTATTAGACACTATAACCCAATCCTCACTGATTATAGTAGCAACATCCGTGTGATCATCGTTAACTGATTTGAGATCACTTTGACTTGAAATAATTATGTAAATCTGATTCAGCAGATGGCGGTAATTACTCATGCTCTGAGGTTGTGAGTTCTTCACCTTTAAAATTTAATAGTTTTAGTTTCATTACTTTCACTTTAACTTTGCAAATATTCTTCAGTTTTTTACCTAACAACTTTTACGACTAACCTAACCTATTATTACTCATTTTCGATGGCCGATTTTTCAGGTTGACTGATTCGTAATTGCCAATAGTCCGGGACATAGTCAATTTTATGTTAAAGCATATTTAATGTTAAAGCAGCCATAACCAATAGTTATGTAGATATGTAATATCAAAGATTGCATTTTTTTTCAGTATTTCTAATTCATTTTTTGAACTATCATTAAATTAACTTATATTGATTACAAAAAATTTATTCGCAAATTAGCAAATTCGTCTCTCCACTGCTGGATTTAGGCCTCTTCCTTCTCTTTCCATCCTTCCTTGTCGTTTGCTAATTGTAGCCATTTCTTTCCCCCCACAGTGGCTATATCATCGACCCATCTCCTTTGAGGACTTCCAATGCCTCTTTTATTCTCCCTCTTCCAAGGTTTCCATTTCAGAACTCTGGGAGGCCATCTTGTAGCATCCTGCCTTGCAACATGTCCTGCCCATTGCCATTTTAGCTTCGCTACACGATTCATGATATCCACTATTCTAGTTCTGCGCCTAATTTCGCAAATTAATACAAGTCGAGTAAAATGATAAAAATCTTGCAAAAATTGAAAATAGATTTTTTTACAATATTTTTATCATTTTATTTTAGTTGTATTGAAGCGAATGAATTTTTTTGTAATCAATATAAGTTGTTATAGTGATAATTCAACTTTTTGCAAAAAATAAATCAGAAATATTGGAAAAAAAATGCAAACTTTCATATTTCGTATCTCCATAACTATTGATTAGATGATGGTTTTTTGAACATTTTTGATTCATTATCAAGGCAGGAATCCACCTGTAAAAATTTTGGTACTCGCTACGAGACATTCTGTGTACATACATGTATAACATACATACATATATATTTTTTGCGCATCCTCCAAAAAGGAATCCACTTTTATTTATATCTGCACAGTTATTATGAATAACAATTCTACCTTGAATATACTCACAACTTTACAACATATATATACCTTGAACACCTGGTGCATCGCCACATCTGTGACCCATATGTTGTCGTGCCTGTCGACCGTGAGGCCGTGGGGCATGTAGAAGGAATTTGACCCCCATGATGACACCACTCCACCAGTGAAGGAGTCTAATACGAGTACCGTGTCCTTCTTTATTGGACCCTCACCGTGATGTTGGTAGCTATGGGACTCGTTGAAAGAACTGCAGAAATAACAAAATACATTTAAGAAAATATGGAAGAATAAGTAAGGAGGATAACTGACTATGTATATATTTTTTTAGTGTGTTCATATTTTTATGAACACAATTACTGGATTTCGTCCCTAGAGGGAGTACCATTAATTAAGATAAAATAAAGATGTGTCACAGAGTAAAAATTATTCATTTGGGAGAGTATATATGGATGTCTGTTTTTGGGCATCTGCAGGGCTGATGACTCGTTGTAAGGCTGGCTTAAGTGATCACTTTACACAATGCGACGTTCACCCATGATCGACCACACATCTATCAAATTTGGAAAGTTGTGTATGATATTTATGTAACGCGCTTACTTTGTTTGGTACAATTACTCTATTGCCATCTATCACTATCTTATTTTCCAGCGGCGACATCTATATACTATCAATATATAAGTATGACATTTATACACTATCCATATTATAGGAATGACAACCAAGGATGGCGATTGCATGGTTACATCTAATAAAGTAAGCGAGTTACAAAAATACCATATATACTTTCCAAATTTTTCAAACTTTCCAAATTTCATGTACCTATTGGTGGATTCGGTGAAAGTTACATTGTGTAAAGCATTCACTTAGACCAGCTTTATGACGGGTCGTAGGCCCTTTAGACGCCCAAAAAAGAATTCCAAGTATACTTAAATAAATAGCTTCGTCTCTGTGAAATATCTATAATTTATCTCAATTGAGGATAACTGACTATTCAAATATGGTCATTAAACGTAAAAAATCATTTTGATACCGATGGTAGATTTCTGTGTGAAATGTTTATTAGCATAAAATAAAATAATTATACACCCATTCACGGCAATCAGATGATCTAGAGGTTGATAATGGCCACTGAAATATGTTTGATTGGCCCAGATGAAATTATATTGTATACCTACTTACATTATGTTATCACAGAACATCACAGTTGTAACTAAATTTTATCTATTAAGGATAAATTATACAAGTCCCACAGAGACGAATCTATTTATATATGAGAAAATTGGTTGGAAGTCTCTTATACGACGGCTCAGGGCTTACAACCTGTATGAGCTGGCTTAAGTTATCATTATTTCACAATGCAACATTCACCAATTCCATCGTAAGAACATCCACACATTACAATGGAATTGGTGAATGTTGCATTAGAGTGATCACTTAAGCCAGCTCATACAGGTTGTCAATTCTGAGCCATCGTATAAGAGACTTCCGTCCACTTTTCTCATATGTAAATACCTTCGTCTCTGTGAAACTTCTATCATTTATCTTGAATTAATCATCCCTCTGGGGACCAAATCCAGTAACTGTGTTCTCAGAACATTCTTTCGTATAAAAATATCGTTAAATTTTATCAATTGATTTTGTTATTTTTAATAACCACATGAACCTGAAAAAAGCGCCTTTGATTAAGTTAAAATATTATTATTATTACTTTGAGGTACTGAAATAGAATACAAAATGAATAAGACAAACAATTACTTCCAAAAACGTAGGTACCTAAGTAGGTACTTATGATTATAACAAATATGAGTTTATCAACTCTTACTCGTATGTCGCAAATAGAATATTAATAAATTATTTAAATTTCTTATTTCAGTCGTCTTTATAACTAAAATACCCAACCCGACACAAGACAAATCTGTTTACGGCTATTTTCCGTTTTGCTCTCGGTGTGCGCTAACAACACGTCTACCAAAAAAATGCCGTCTAATTTGTCACAGTATTTATTTTCCAATGTAGACGTAATTCTCAATCAAATTTATGAAAATGCTTGGAAATAATATGCAATTAACTTTTTAATTCATCGTCATTAAATTTAGCGTAATAATTTCACTGTGTGCACGGCGCAAAACATTATTGTTTTGCTAGGTTGTTTTACAAAAATATTGCTTTCGCATTTTTTGTGAAATGGAATTACTGCTGTAGAATAAAATATAAATGTTAGAATATAAATATTGTAGTAAATCACTGTGTGGAAAATATTTTTGTATTATGATATTATACTCAAACTATAAACTATAAACAAATTAAATTTATTAAAAGTAAATAGTCTTCCTACAATTTATTTTTTCGTTAAATTATTGTTTATTTACGACAATTGTGTTTTTTTTTAACATTATCTAATATATTTTTCTCGGCATAATATGTGGCTATATCCCTCTCCAACAATACTACACTAAGTTTGGAGTCAATGTTTGAAATCAAGGAATTTAGATATTTTGATTTATTATCTATGAAGTTGTTTTAAAATTTAAACATTGTAAACCAAGAATAAAAACATTAATCACGTTTAATGGCGCTTAATGCCATCTTCGTTTTCCGAGAACAATTGCTTTTGAATACAGATTTTTTAACTGAGATCGATCAATATAAGTGGAAGCAGAAGGTTCCAAATAATGTTCTAAATAACTTGGTAATAGTGATAACTTGTTCACCTTTCATCCCAAACGCGATCAGCGCGGTGGAAGATGACCGGCTGTCCCTTGGAGTTGATGGAGACAGCTGTTATCTGCCCAACTTCCAGAGGTTCTGTCGGCCAGTTTTCTATTTCTCTGGGAACGGGCGGACTCGAAAGCTGAAGTTCTCTTTCCGATTCCCGATTGAGGTAATTTTCATTTTCCTAAAATAATTTATAAAATTGAGAATTTCGCCGTACCCAGCTGCTTCGGGAGTAAACATATTATTTGGCACCGACCTTTTCTAGGACTGACTTGGCGGCCAACAGCTCCTTGATCTCCTTAAAGAATTCTTCGGGAATATTGTTGACCTCCTCGTAGGGCTCTTGCGGGCGAGCGAGCGCACAATTGAGAGAAATGACGACTGCGGCCAAGATCAGAGCACTCTTGACCGCCATTGCTCCGTGCTCGATTGAACGAATGTCCGTTCGGGGATTTTGTCCACAAAATTAGGGAAACGTCCTTGGGTGACGTCTGCTTTCATTATCGATCCATATCCGCTCGCCAGTGCGCGTGCGTAATTTTTTATTTTCCCGAAACGGTTCGAGGAAACTTCGTGCATATTTACATTTTGATTAAACTTTTACGTGCTTTCGGAAATGTACACAGAAAATGAAAAGTATATCAAATAACTTTTCGCGTAAAATAAAATCACTATTGCAGTTTAAAGAGTTTATTTAAATCGTTTAATTATATACAGCTTGTAAATTATCTGACAAAATAATTTTGAGATAATTGAAAATTTTTAATCATTTAATAACAATGAACACAATATTATATACAATATACAACACGCATAAAAAGGAAATTTATTACTAATACGAAAGTATACCCGTATTTTCAATTTAAATATAATATTGTACGATAGAATAGTGGTGAACCAACCGTAACATAAAATACCTACCACTAAAATTTCGACATTTCAGCCTCGTTCACAACCATAAATTATTTATACAGAAAGAATATTGCTATCCGCCTGATTCCGACAATTCTTCACACTAAGCGTTTCAACAATAATTATTCATTTATTAAGAATATTTCAATCCGGTTTTTGTAATTTTGGAAAAAAATTCATAAGGGAGAATCGTGTTTTGCTGCAGGCGATTTAAATCTTTTTGGAACTTTACGAATTTTAAACGAAATTTAAACATACGTGAACGGACGGATTGCGGAATAGGTATATGTATTCTAATTCTCGATAGCGATTTAAATACGCAAGACAGTTTATTAATGAACCAAAAAATAGGAACGTTATTGCTTACATTACAATTTTTAATTGAATCATTACATACATAACACAAATACCTACATACCTTTTGTGCTTGCTATCATAAGCTAGTTAGTGAATACGCGTTACCACCTATGTCGGTACGTATAATTATACGATCCTTTAAATAACATTTTTTTAGCTTTTTAAATTATTTTTTTCGATAATTTTCTTAAACGCCGTAAATATACGCAATAATACTTTATCTTGTTTTATTTTATTGCACTTTCATACCTAATTCACGATTCGTTTCCTAGTCTGAGAAAGGGATTTTAATTAAAAATTAACTGACTTAATTAATGAACACGGTAAGCGAAAGTCATGACCGATGGCGATATTAATTTAAGAAAATAAATTTGAATAGTAAATATTTTTTTTAAGCCTCTTTATTGATATACTTAATATACAATGTCTGCCTTTTCGGTTGCGCATAACCTTCTTCAGGATAGTATAATATAAACTAACCTAAGCACAGACATTTACATTACACAGAAATTTAGTAATTAGAGAGAGAAAAAGTTTTACATAAAAATAGTATAGACTTGCGCCATAGTAATTTAGAAGCATTAGAGATAATTAAATCGATAAATAATCAAATTAACTTATCTAGTAGCTCAATTTAATTGTTGTTTCCATTCTCCCAATATTAAACCTTACCCTAACCCCTCCACCGCGTAGCTGATACTCTGACCCGCTCTCATAATGCTTTCTCTCTCTTTGTCTAATTACTAAACTTCTAAATGTTGTGTAAATGTCTGTACTAAGGTTTGTTTATATTATATTGTCCTGAAGATGGTTGGAGTGCAACCGAAAGCGGTTGACGTCGTATATTACAGTAAAACCCCGTTTTGAACCCGGATAATTCGAATTCGCCATAATTTGAAATATTTCAAACCCACAAGTCCCAACATGTTATTTTCATGGTAGATTAGCCACGATAAAAATTTTCGATTTTGACGTATTTGTTATGCAAGAGAATAACAAAAATGTCAATATCTACTTTAGTGTCGCGATCTTTATATTAGCGTAATATAAATGCCGCGATCTTTGTATTAGCATAATAAATATTGCGTTTTCGAAATGAGATCTTAAAATTTGCAAAAATAGCGTTTTTCACAAAATAAAATAAATATTTTTTTCACGAGTTTTGCGATTCTTGCCCAATCTCGCCACACCATCACATCGCGATTTTCTTCGCACCTTGAATTTCGAATTAACGTGGTTCTGCATAATTCGAAATGTTTTTATGGGTTCATTGAATTTCGAATTAACGAGGTTCTACTGTATAACAATAAAGTGACTTAAAACAACATGTATATTTTATTTAAATGACTATTTCAAGCCGCAAAGTGTTTGCTTTCTTTGAAAATTGAGGAAAAGAATGTCTAGCGGCAGTTGAGCATTTTCCTCGGTCGAAGCTTACATTCTAACTGGGGCGAATTTGGATGAGTTGTGCATTCGTCCAATTGAAGAGGGGCTAGGTGTCGCTCCAGCCGGACTGCGGCTGGGTCCATATGTACCCGGTGCCCGTCATGGAGCAGACGGCGTTGTAGTACCGGCCCGGGCTGCGGCAGTACGACCACAGCGGGCACCTGCAGCGGAAGAGCGTCTGGAACTCTTCCTTGCACACCTCATTCCACCAGCACGTCCTCTGTGCACAACCAGTGGAATATTATTAATTTTTATTTTATTTTCGAAATCTCGTTAAAATATTTCCGGCAATCTCGTGTCTTCGAATTCGAGGATCGAATTACCCGGTTTGCCTTTACATTTGTTTATGAATTAATAAATAGGTTTTCTTTTATAAAGTTTTCCCTACCGGACATAATCGACATAAGTTACTGTAATGATTGTTCATCTTTTTGCAAAAAATAAATCAGGTATTTTGGAAAAAAAATGCAAACTTTGATATTGCATATCTCCATAACTATTGATATTAGGCCATGGTTGCTTGAACATTTTAGACTCGTAACATAGTCAGGAATCTACCGGCCAATTTTCTGCTGCTAGCTCTGGTACACCCTGTATATTGTTTATTTTACTCTCCCTCATAATATATTTTAATATAGCTATTGGTGATATACAATTATTTCAGCAAACTAGATATGTATGTTTTACTTTATTAATTTAACTAAAAGCCTTTTAGAAGATAATTTTCTTAAGAATATTTAACAATGATCAGGTTTCCCAATTTTTACCCTAATCAATTAAAATAATTTCCATCCAAAAACTTTACAAGTGGATTCCTGCCTTGATAATAAGTTGAATATGTTCAAGCGACCATGACCTAATATCAATAGTTACGGGGATATGCGATATCAATGTTTGCATTCTTTTTTAAATACCTATGAATTTAAAACCTAATGAATTTTTCAAAATTGATATAAGTAACTGTAATGATAGTTAACATATTAACATTTTGCAAAAAAATTAAAGTTTTGTAAAGCTCCTGTATAGATTTTGCTACTAGAGATGAGATATCCTGTATAATTACAACATTTTTCTATCGAGCTAGCTGAAATTCGACTTGATATACAATCTAATAAGATCTAGAAAATTCAAATAGTCATTGATGCAACTTAGGTAGGTACTAGTCAAACAAATAAAGCGCGACTCTATATTAATATTTTCAATATACCAACTATCCATCAAGTCGTTTTTCCGCAGAGGTAGACATTGAGAATAGAACGCCACACTCTTCTATCCTGACACACCACTTTTACTTCGAGCAAATTAATACATCTTTTCATGCACGCTCTTCGATTGTTGAAGCTTTTAACAGGGCCATTTTAGTTTATCTGATCGTACCAGGTCTTTCACGTATGCCCTCTTTTCCTGCTGCCTTCAAAACTTGCCTCATATATCATTTCATATTCTAGTAGAAATTATTTAAGCAATTATTTTACTTTTCGTATACTTTTCACACTGTATTCAGCAGCTTTATATTTTAAGATGGTTATGTTTGTGGAAATGAAATTTGTATGCGACATATCTCTTTTATTTACCGCGTATTTGTTACGTAATTTTCTGTCTTCTAAATAACCTTTATATTGAAATATTATTTTTATTACATTATTATCTGCATCTTATTATTATCTACAGAGGAGATCCAGAAGCACATAGTGAACGCAAATCGCTGTTTTTTCCGCCTACAAAAGCGGATAAAATCCAGACTGCTGTCCAGAAACACCAAGATATTAGTGTACAAAACGCTTATTAGGCCAGTGCTCACGTACGCAGCTGAGACGTGGGTACTAACTAAGAGGAATGAGCGAGCACTGGACGTTTTTGAAAGGAAAATTTTGAGGCGTATCTTCGGACCGGTTCTAGAAAATGGACTTTGGCGCAAACGTTACAACAATGAGCTCTATACTCTATTTAAGGAGCCAAACGTCACAAAATTTATAAAACTGGGAAGACTTCGGTGGCTGGGTCATGTAGAGAGAATGTCCGAGCATCAAGCACCAAAGTCCCTGCTGAACTCAAGGCCAATAGGGCGAGGGAGCTTAGGAAGGCCGAAACTAAGATGGAGTGACAACGTCCTCAAAGATATCTCTGCCTTAGAGCTTCGAAACTGGAGGTAGCTGGCACTAGACCGAGATGAGTGGAGGAAAATTATTGAGGAGGCCAAGACCCACCAAGGGTTGTAGTGCCAAGAATGATGATGATGATGATGATGATTACATTATTTTTAAATTGACTTGTATAATGCGATTGCCGTAATATTGAACCGACACGGGAATGCGGGGCAGATAAAACAATAAATTATAGGAGCAGTATATATAAGCATAATTACAAACCTCAGTCAAATAACCCTTCACGGATTGGTCCGAGTAACTTCGTTTAGTGACGGCTCTTCCTCGGCACATTGATATACACAAAGCCACCAGAATAAAGGTTGAAACCTAATAATAACTATTATTATTATAAAGCTGACTACATTTTTTCTTTGAGTTTAAGTACTTCACAAGAAATTAAACAACATAAAAAATAATTAACTTTATAAAAAATTTCGAAAAATAAATGTATAATTATATTGTTTTCATAAAACAACATTTCAAAATTTCTTCTAAAGGAACTTTTATATTCGTATTACACACTTAACTCCTTAGGTAATTTTTTATCATGCAACATACATTTTATTTCTAAATCCATGACAAAAAATATTTTTTAAACTTTTCTCAAAATAATTCATTTTAACATAATCATTTTAAAGCAACTTATTTTTCGAAAATGTGCATTCCCTTGCACTTGGAATTATATTAATCAACATTTCAAAGCAACGAAACAAGAAGATTTCTATCAAATTAGATGAATCTACCTTAATCATAATCTGAACCGAGATATTTCCCCGGTTTTCATTCACTTTTCACTTGGGCGATGTACTTTTTCATTGTATAGTCGTTACATTCCCTTCTGACGTAAATGAAAACACGCCTTCTGGGTTATGTGTACATTTTCACGTAGTTTTCATAAAATTTTCGCTATTTACGGAAAATACATCTTACTCAGCAAGTATTTAAGTAATATTATCCCTTGCGAAATTTCCGTATTTAAGTCATTTCGCGAATCAAGGACTTTTCTCCGCCAGTTTTCAGTGTGGCCACGTTGATTTCTGTCGAATCTCACACCTCTAGCGATAAAATCGAGAAGTTTGAAATAAAATGCTAAGTTCTTACTTGTTCTGGCATTAAACATTTTCGTTTATTTTCGTAGCGCTAAAAGTAATCACGAATAATCGGAGGCATTTTAATATGAGGGATTTAAGTAGTGTCTGTTGGTGAAGTGAAGTCAGACTTCATGGATTTCTCTACAAACAAAAGGTAGGGGCGTGCGAAATATTTTTGCAAATTGAAGAATGGATTTATTTAAAATTGAAGAATGAGTATCACAGCCCATAAAGGAAAACATTTCCAACCCCAGATTAGATTTTAGAGAATCAAGGATCATTTAATATATAATAATTAGAAATCAAATTGTGTAATTGAATAACTTACTATTTAACCATTACGCCGTTTCCCCGCTGGGGTAGGCAAAAAAAAGAACGCCACACCCTCCTATCCTGGCACACAACTTTTGCTTCAACCACATTCATACATCTTCTCGTGCGCGCTTTTCGATTGTTGAAGCTTTTAACAAGGCCATCCTCCAAAATTTTGTTTATCTGATCGTGACAGGTCTTTCGCGGGTGCCCTCTGTTCCTGCTCTTTTCAGCGCCCGCCCCATATATTTTCTTTACTATCCTCTCCTCATTCATACGTTCCACATGACCGAACCATCTCAAGAGACACTGGCTGTAGCGCATTAAATAGAATAAAGATTTTCTTCTGATTTTTTTATTCCTCACTGTATCGAACACAGATTTTCCATACGTGCGCCTAAGCGACCGCCTTCAACCTACTTTCATTATTTTTAGCGAAATTTAAAATAAATTAAATTTTAATAAATATTATTATTAAGTTCTACGGGTTAAGTATTTTTATGTGTTACAGCTGTTTCGGCTTGTAAGGCCATTATCAAACAGTCTTACAAGCCTAAACAGCTGTAACACATAAAAATACTTAACCCGTAGAACTTAATAATAATATTTATTAAAATTTAATTTATTTTAAATTTCGCTAAAAATAAATATGGAGTTCTACAAATTAAACACAAAAACCATAAAAAAAATACTTTCATTATTGTTTTCCAATTCTAGGCTTCACTTCCATAAATTGGAGTTGGGCCCCAGAACTCCTTTACGAGGAGTTCTACGATACGCCACTAGGATACGCCAGTAAAAATACAGTTTCGTCTCTGTGAGACATCTATAATATACATTGATTGACTAATGATGTCCCTGTGACAAAAATCCAGTACCGTTCTGAAAATTTTGAAAATACACAAAATATTCTGAAATATTTTATCATTAATTTACATAATTTTTCTATACGTGTTTTCTAATTGATTAATGGTTTTATAAATTCACCGAAATTTTCTCTAAAATTGCAACTTCACAATAAGAATGTGTTCTTTAATAATAATAGTTATAATTGATTTTGTCGTTTTTCGCAATAACATACAATGTAGCGAATTAACCATATTTCGATCAGATTACTGTAGGTACGTATTGGCTAATTATTCTTTATTTTTTCTCACTTTCATTATTTTGCATGTAGCAGCCCGGAATTGTAGTTGGTCCTCAGACTTCCCGAACAAGTTATTTAGATTTATCTATCAGGATGTCTTTCGTCTCTCAGCGTTTCTTCTGCTCGCAATTTTGCCTGAAATGATAAGATGCAGGATCTGCTATTTTCGGGATAGCCCATGCCATGCCGTTTCCAAAAGTTTGCTTTTCGTGTTTGTATTGCTTTATTGTCATGGCCACACAATACTGTTTTCAAGCGGGAAGAAATTAGCTTAGGCTCGCTGATTTTCTTTCCGCAGTATAAATCATATTACAAAAAAAAAACATATCAATTTTCACAATTTTTATTTTACAAATAGTTACACTAATATTACATAAAGCTTTTTAAACAACTGGAATATTTATCAACAAATCTGAGAGTAGATTTGTTTTTTTAATACATAAAATAAATAATTTACTTTAATGCCTCTATGTACATTTATACAAATAATTTATTAATGCTATTATATTTACATTATGGCCAAAATATAAATTATCCCTATCTACAAGCCCAATTGAGGGCTGTTTCACCACTTTTGATTACATTATAGGATAAAATTGATAATGGTATTTGCTCCGTTATAGCGCTATTCTACGAATAATATTTTTTGTGAATATTTCACAAAAAACTACGTTTTTGATAGATATAGAAAAAATATTTAGATAGTTATTTTTGTCTGTCTGCAGGTGATGAAACATCCCTTCATTGTAGAGCACATAATATTGATAATATGTTTCGTCCACAGTTATAATTAAAATATTATTAAAAAAATAATAATATAACACCTGACCGAAACCAACCTTGTAAACCAAATCCTAAGTAGATTAATATGACACTTTACTGTTTATTTTCTTTAAACTCGACAACAAACAGGCTTTACACTGTTTTTAGAATATAAAATCTTTATGAAAACAAATAATGGAACATTTCTTCGTAAGAATAAACTATGAACTTAAATTTAAAACTCTATATCGCCTTGGGCGGGACTAGATCCTTATTTAATGTTATGTTATGTTCAATCTATAAGAATACGTGACAGCACTTTGTTTTATAAAATATGTTTCAAAATGTCCTCCAATCAAAACCTTGCACGGGGCGAGTCTGTTTTGAAGGTTCTTGTAGGTACATATATTATAATAAAAATAAGAATGCGTTGACGCAGTTTTAAGCGTGTCAATTAGGGGAAGAAAATTAATGTAACTAGTATAAAATGCGTTACACTTCACGAAAAAAATATTTGATGTTACATTTAGACAATATTCACCCTAGATCAGAGGTTTTCAACCAGTGTGTCGCGAGATATTACTGTGTCCAATAAAATTAAAGCGTCTACTCTGTCTATTTTGTTCAATTTAAGTAATTGATCTTTACTTCTAAACTGACAATATAAATATTATCTCCATAACAGTTTTCTGTTCCGAAATCCGCTATTTAGATTTACTTATAATTATTTTACACACGAAATACGCAAGACTGTGAAGATTATAATTTAATATAATTAAACAAAAATACAAGTGAGATATGTGACGTGTCCTGCGGGATTGCAATATCACGCGAAACAAGACAGTTAAAGAATAATTAAACTCGTAATCAAAAAATATTTTTTAAATAATGTGCAAAAACGTATCATAGTTTATATAAATCATCAGCATTAAATCTCATTATTATGGAGTTCAGAAATGAAAAGAAGTAATTAAAAAATGTAGCATCAATTAATTACCTACCCATCAAATGATACAAAATACTATTTTAGTTCATGATGGATTATTTATATATTTTTTTAATGTGCGTATTTTTTGGCCTACAGCGATAAACAATTTTTTTATCTCTTATTCAATTTTAAAACTCGTCCATCGAATTTAGATATTTTTCTCAATGAAATACTTTACATTTGTTGCATATCAATATCATTAATTTTATTAAAGCTTTTGTCTATGGTTAATTTAGTTATCTCTGGATTATCTTCTTCGTCGTGCATATGATGATTGTCTTCTTCGAGGTGTTCTTTCTCAGCATCTCTCCTGAAAAGTCATAAAATAAATTACATTTCGTGACAAAGTTTTGGTGGAATTCTCAATTATTTTCGAATGCAGCGTTGCCGTAAATAAAAGTGTACAAACGTGTATTTATTTTTCTTGGGTAGGAAAAGCGACTTTGGACATCCCTTGTAGTAGGGCCAGCACTCCCCCGGCCCCCCCGCGTCGCCGCCGCCCGCGCGCTCCGCCTCCACGTACTCCTGCAGCAGGGCGCTGTACGGAGACTTGCTCGCTCTGGCGGGGAAAATGCAAACAACTTTATAACGCGCTAAAATAACAATCATGGGCGTTTTATCGTCTAATTCACGGATCTATTCTTAATGTTTTACAATATTTTAACAATCACGCCTTGACTGTTATTATATAACTTTGTACACTTCGTCAATTCTAACGTGATAAATATTGTATAAAATACGTACTAATATTATTTCAAAAGTTAATAGAAATTATTTCTTTCACACTCACCTACTAATTGTATTTATTTATTTTATTTGTATAATAGATACATACAATGATTTATTTATACTTAAATTTACATTTTAAATATTTTACTATACTCACCATAATAGGTATAAGTTAAAAGCTCGAGTTAATGGGAGGAGTTTTTACATATGTTAAATGTGTATTGGTATACTATAATACATACATCATTGGTAGGTATATAAAATAATAATACATTGCTATACTTCACCTTTATGAAAATATGAAATTATTTCAACATGTAATTATCAGATAAATTAGACGTAGAAGATTTTATTAAACAAAACTATTTGAAATAGTAATGTAAAAATACATCGCTATAGGATTTGATTTTTTGTAAAGCTCGTATTTTTAAAAATTTCATTCTTGAAGTTTGTTCTGTGACAACAATATATTGTACCATTTAACTCCCAAGCACACCTACTATTCATGTGATGTTGTGCCATGGTGGTTATTAAAGTTAGTAGTTTTATTTTCCCCTTTATTCAATTATATTCGATTGTATCATAAATAAATCCCACCCCTTAGACTCTATATTACTTAGGCCCAGTTGTTTCAAGTTCGATCAAAGTAAGCGGTCGTTAAAAGCATAGATTTTTACGAAAACGGATCGTCTGATTGGTGGAGAACGTACAAATCTATGCTTTAAAAGAACGCTTACTTTAATCAAACTTGAAACAACCGGCCCTTATTCAGTCTAAGGGGTGGGATTTATTTATGATATAATCTTTATAGGTTTTGTATAGGGCGTCAGTTTTGTATAATTTTATAAGAGATGGTACTTTACTTAATAATATTATTTAACTTTACGCGTACATAAATAAACACGTCCCATCTTATCCCCTAAATATATTCTTGTTATCTCGAAAATACGGAGGTTAAGTATTTATTGACGTACCTACCTACTGTATTTAGTTATTTTGAAAGCATGTTTATATATCGTAGAACCATTTTATCAAAAACATATTAATTTTTAAATCTTCGATGTGATTTTAAAATCAGTTATGATCAGGCCGAATGTTCTCAATAATCCTGTCTATAATGCGTCTTAAGTGTTTTCATTCTTTTTGTCCATATTCATGTTTCGTTAACGTACAAAAGTAGTTTTGAGAATGATATTATAACATGTTTTGCTACTATTCAACATGACTTTAAAAGAACAAAAATGAATATATAACTGACAGATTATTATAACATTTTAGCGGTAACATATAAATTAGTTAAGTTCAGAGACTAATTGAGGGTAGCGTACACGTTTCCAAACAGTTAGATTCAGGTCAAAAATGTTGAGAATATTTTCGTATTAAAAAAAACTAACCCATAAAAACCAAGTTTTTATTATACTCCCTTTCTCATTAAAACAGGTTTCGCGCCTACTGCACGCGTCGGGCTCCTTATTCATTTGTATTGATTCCAATTTGAAAAAAACATTAAAATTTCTAAAAATCCAAAATTGTACTAAAATTATTTTAAAAAATACACGAAAATTGTTAGATCATTTTTATCGTCGCCACGAGTCTACCTGCAAAAGTTTTTTCGGCAAACAACTGACAGCAGACGCTACGAGTTAAAAGAAAGGGAGTAAAAAAAGTAACCCATAAAAACCAAAATTTTATTATACTCCCTTTCTCATTTACTAGTTGAAACATTTTTTTTCGCTTAACCTACGCGTTGGGCTTCGGTCGGGCGACGCTACGAAAGAGAGTAATAAAAAATTTCCAAAAATCCAAAATTATACTATAATCAGGTTTCGCGTCTATCAGACGCGTTGAAATATTTTCATACAACTTAATAAGTTGTATGAAAAAAACATTCAAAATTTGAAAAATCCAAAAATTTATTAATGTTTTTTAACGAAAATTTGATAGGAATTCTTGATATTCGCCACGAGTCTACTTGCAAAGTTTCAGCTCGATTGGATCACGGGAAAGGGGTTTAAAATGGATGGATGGAATGGAGACGCCACGAGTTAATATAAAGGGAGTAAAAATATCAAAAAATTCAATTACGCATATTGAGTATTTTTTAAAGCTTTAAAACGATCAGAAGTGTTCGTTTCTGACACGAGTTCCGGCTAAGGGCGGATGTTGAAAATAATATTTATTTTTTAATTATTTTTTAAATTTGTGATTAAATTGTCGGCACTCACGTGAAAAAGAGTTTTAACATTTCCCCCAGAAGGCCGAAGTCGCTGAGCGGATGGGCGTGCACCTCGCAGATGGCCCTCAGCAGGCAGGGCTTTCCTTCCATGCCGAAGTTGATCAGTAGATCTTCGACGGCACCAAACAAAATGGCGCTAGGAAAAAAATATGTAATTATTAAATAAATAAAAAAAACAGAAAGTTATTTATGTTAGTATACAAACCACTACAAATTACTCTTTTGTCTACCGATTTCGAGACGTAACCCGTCTCTTTGTCAGGACAACCACTACACTAGCGAGTAAATACACATGCTGCTATAGTTGCTATCCTGACGAAGAGACGGGTTACGTCTCGAAACCAGTAGACAAAAAAGTAACTTGTAGTGGTTTATACAGGGTTATATGGAAAACATTCATAACCTCGCAGGAATATATTCATGCCTTGATTATGAGTCGAAAATGTTCAAGCTATCATGACCTAATAACAATTGTTATGGAGATATGTGACATCAAAGTTTGCATTTTTTTTTCAATATTACTGACTTATTTTTTGTAAAACGTTGGACTATATTACAGTAACTTATATCGATTACGAAAAATTCATTCGTTTCGAAATAAATTAAAATTTAACACGCTGTATTCGGTAAAGCGCCTGACTTACCGAATATAGCGTATTACAGCGAGACAAGCAAATGTCACCATATTACAAGAACTTAAAATCAAGGAGAGACTCTCAAATACTTATCTGAGACGAATCCTCTAATTTTTGTACATATTTTTAGAAGTGAAGATAGTCTGGAGAAGGAGAAGAAACGTCGAGGTTCAAAGAGGGAAAGGAAGATCTACAATTCCACAAGACCTCCCATCCCTTGGTATCATTTGTGGACACTTTCAAACAGTTATTGCGCATGCGAAACAGGATCAGATAGTGTTATCGAAACAGGTTGACTTTAAAATAATAAATGTAGTTCAAACAGGCTGTTTGTTAGTTTTTTGAAAGTAATAATTTATATATTATAAGGCAGTTTATAAATTATTCTATTTTATTTTGTGTAGTTACCGCTCTCCCCCGTGAAGAATGTGCATGAATTTCTCCTGCACCTGAGGGGGGATGTCCTCCCCGGCACTCCTCTTCCCTCTCCTCCTGTCCAGGTACTTGCCCACGAAGTCAGCCACGAGGCCGCCAGCAGCTTTGCCAATGGAGCGGGAGAATATTGGCGGCAAAGCGCCGTATGGATTCTCATTATCTGTCAAACCGAGCTTGTCGAAATCCACTGGAATATTGCACACACAATCCGTTTAGAAATTAATAATATTTTTTTGTTATTTTAATCCCAACACCAAGTTCTAAATACTTCACTCTTGGAAAAATACTTTTCTCTATTAGGACAATTTTTAATATAGGAACATAACTTGAATTTTACGCCGAATTTCTAAATGACCTAAATGTAACTTCAGAAGAAAGTGCGATGAATTTTCACTATCATAGGTTTGCATACGTTTTACCAGGCGCGTGCAGTAGGCTGTCCCGATAAAAAATTTTTTGGCTTACCTTAACACAAGACCTCTCAAAACTTGTGTAATTGAGTTTAGATTACCAAAATAATTTAAAAAGTAAAATAAAACTATATCTTCAGGGTTATACCGATCTACAAAGTTTTGAAAAATTTACATTTTTATGGTGATATTTCGCTATCCTCAATTTTGGCTCCTGAACTAATTACAAAAAAAATATCTACTTTTTATTCTATTTAGGTGTAAATCATACATGACGTTTCGATTTGCATGCAACAACACGTTACCAGCGACTTGGAATTTGTTAGGTTTCAACCTGCAAATACCCTCATGTTTGAACTTGTTTTGAGGACTTTCTTGATTTGACTCGCGAGTGTTTTCTTCGTAGCCAAATTAATTTTTATACCATAAAAGTACCATTGCGATTGTTACAGTGTTAAAAGCGGATTTTGTGATTTTTAAATAAGAAGTTCGAGGCGTAGTCAGACTACTTATGCTATGTTCGGACCATACAAAGAACTTGACAATCAGCAGCTACCAACTATAAGGGACGTCATTTAATTTATTTTATTTGTCAAGAACGACCTGAAATTGAAGTATAATGGAAAAGATCCATCCAAATCATAAATATATATGAGACTGTTTCCGAAGAGATCAGCAATATTTGGACCAAAACTTAGATTCCAATTGTAACTAAGGAACGAGTTATTTAATCAGTGAAATCCAATTTCGAAAAGTATCTCAATTTGAAAAGATACCCCATGAACAATCGAAATGATAGTTTTAAAAATAAATTGAAATGTTTTTTAGAGTCATATGAGAAACTTTTTGACGTTTCTGCTTGTAAAATGCACTTCATTTGAATCTTGTTCGTGTTTAAAACCTAAGGAAGTTCATAACAATGAGAGAAGTTTTTGTTGGATCAAATAAATGATAGAAAAATGGTTATAAGCGGTTTTGATAAGAAAGAAACGGCTAGATTAATGAAACTTCAGCAGAGATAAATATAAGCGGTTTTGATAAGAAAGAAACGGCTAGATTAATGAAACGACAGCAGAGATAAATTGAAGAATTAATAAGGGTTACAAAAAAGTCGTGTTCTACTCAAAAAACCGATTCTGTCTCAGCAAATTGTGATGAAGATTCAGTGCGTGAATCTTCCCCAGAAACGTATTCGATAACAGCGGCATCCCCGACAAACACGCCTTCGACAGAGACACCATCGGCTTCAACGGCGAATTGGAATACATTGCCGTTGCCAATAGTTTCTAAAGTCTATGATAGAACGGTTTATCGACGCGATCTGCTGTTGCTGTTGCTTCTGCGGTTTTCGCTGACGTCGGCTTGGTTTCTACAGAAGATTTAACTCCGGTTATTGATAAAAGTTAGATTTACAGAGATGTATCTAAAGTCCGGAAGCTTCAAAAGATATTGGAGGTATTGCTTTAAAAAGCATTTACTTTGATGGACGAAAAGACCAAGAAGTTTTAGAAGACCTCATCTCACAACCTGGATAAATTTATTTGGGACACACAATACCGAAAGATTTCTTACTTCGATTACAACTTTAGTATAGGATCAAGGTTGGAATTACGTGATTGTGTTGAATTACAGAACTGCATCTAACGTCGATTGGAAGGGTGGCGTGATTAAATATTTAGAGTATTTGGAGAGACCTTTACAATGGTGAGTTTGTATGCTTAATGTCAATGAGTTACCCCTTCGTCATTTATTCTTGATCTTAGATGGTTGCACTTCGGGTCCTAGAGAATATAACAGACGCCTCACAAAGTGTAACTGACCTTACTTCTTGAGATGGCTTTATTAGAACCAGGATGCAAACTCGAGCAGAAATGCCAAATTTTGGACACAAAAATAAGTTTAAATTTTTAGTTTTTGTCATTGATATACTATACTTTGTTTATTTTATTTTCTTGTGCTTTTTTTCATTAATTTCAATACTAAAATACCTTTTAAACATGATTTTTTTATTATTTTAGGCAAACGGTTGAACTCTATAAAAACGAAAAATTTACAAAACTTCAAAGCTTGGTAGAGCCCTCAAGATGACAGAAAACTCTAGTTTTTTTTACCTTTTTCGCTATCTGTGTAAAATTATGCAAATTTTGATACCTCTAGCAATTGTGTAGCTCAAAATTTTTTTTTTCTCATCCATGGACGGGACACCCTAGCGTGCAGTCAATACTTTGAAGCATTATTAGCTCTAAAGAAATGTTTCGGAAAAAAAGCGAAATGAAATATTTATCTGACTGAAGATTATGATGTAATAAAATTTAAATAATATGACAATACTCGACATAGATATGTTACGAGACGCATATTTTATTATGTAGAAATTTCAGTTAAATACAGCTGACTTCAAAGTACTCACCGCAAAGTACTGCCAGTGTTATTTATTAAATGTCTATACACTAACAGTTAAGCAATTGGTTATCGTCGATCGCTTGCTACTAGGCCCTGTGGGCGGCTATACTAGCCGCTGCGCGGTCGTAAGTGGCCGCTGCGTGGCCGTTAGTGCCCGTTACGTGGCCATTGGTATCTGCAATCGGCTGTACTTGCCGCTGCGTGGCCGACCGTGGCCACTGCGCATCTAATATCTGCGATTAACTATGCTGTTTTCATACGGTTTGGTTATTTTTTATACTGGTATTGGAAGAACTACGCACTGCATACTGTGTTTTTGCAGCAATCGTAATATAGATGATCCGTCGCCGTGTATGCTTTTAATTTTGACACATTTCCAACCAAACGTATATTCTAACTTAAAAATTAAATGTCAAAAATATAATTGCTGTCAGAAAAAATAAAATTGACGTAAGAAAATAAACCTTTCTATGTAGGTACCTCGCCTTTAAGTGATTTGGATGTTAAATAAATTTCTACTCATTAAATAATATCTGAATGTTTTTAAATAATATGTAAACCACGCTTCTTAAAAAAATCATACGATATATTTTTTTAAACTGGCAATGGAAAAAAAGCATTACTTGATGCAAGTTTAGCGCAATATAATATACTATTTTTTATAAAATAAACATCATGTGGCAGTATTTACCCTGATATAAACTATAAAAATCTGAACAATAGGTACACTAAATTATATATATAATAAAAAAATTAAATATTCACTATTGAAATAAAAAATATCTTGTGACGACTTATGTAACAGTAATAAGTAATATACGCAAGTAAAGTATTACGTTGTTACGTAACTTGAAGGTATATTACTGTATGTACATATATGAAAAAAATTGCATAAAAACACAGGGAAATTCGAAAAAGGAGAGCCTTAAAGTGAAATTCTAACGTTAAATTGCAAAGAAACAGATTTTTTTCAAGCTACTACTACTACACCACTAACTACACGCTAAAGAAACCTGCGATGTAACATATCGTGACCTGGGAACAAGATATTTAAATTGATTTGTTGCCAAAACAAAAGTATATGTTTTTAGTTACAATTAAATTTATCAGATTAAGTGCTGATTTGAATACAAATACGATGTCATCATCATTATCAGCACTGTTTGGTCTACAACCCCTGATGGGTCTTGGCCTCCTCAAGAGTCTTCCTCCACTCATTTCGGTCTTGCGCCAGGTCTCTCCAGTTCTGGATCTCCAAGAAGTCAGATATATCTTTGAGAACATGAACCAATAACATGAACACCAAAAAACATGAACCAATAACAATAACAAATACGTACGAGTTATATTTTGTAATATGCTCAAAATCGGAAATTATTTTTAATTAGGTATATAGCGATGTTTTTGTAAAAATTTAACCTTAAGAGCAATGATATCTTGTTATTCCAAGGACACGATATGTGATGATTTATTTATACTAATAATTATTATTAACTGATAAGGTATTCGCTACCTTACATCAATTCTAAGACGTTATTACAAATTGCAAACAAAGCACAGTTTTCAAAGAAAAAAATTCTTGTAACTCTTTAATATTAAAAATACTGTTTTACTATTAATGATAAATTATTTAAAAACAATTAAAAAAGGTATTTTTTATAAATAAAAATAATTTTATTAAATTCAAATATAGGTGGCCCATCGGATACGCCGGATTTGAATTTGCCTCCATTTTTTTAAATATAAGTTGGCAACTCTAATGTTACCAACTTATATTAAAAAAATTAAGTAAAATTTAAAACCGCCGTATCCGATGAGCCACCATAATATATCTGCACTGCAATTATTTTTTGTTGTTGTATTACAAAAAATCATACATTATTCCAATCATTTAATTAGAATATAAAATTATTTTATTTCATTATCTCACTTGATTACCTATAGTAGATAGATAGATATAGGTATACGGTAGGTAGTTCCTATGTAGTAATTCCATTTTCCCCTAATATTTACATTAATTGTCGCACTGCTTGTTAGAATTAATAAGCAAAACACACAAAAATACTAAATAACTAATAATACTAATTTTTGATTTTTTTTAAATATCAAAATTATTAATTTAAAAAAAACTAACATACTTTGTATAAACCACATCCACATTTTCGATCGGTTTCGATACCACTCTATCTTCATTATAATGGAAGCTCGAGAAAATACAGTGTATCGTAGGTAATCATATATCATATGTACCTACAGGGTATCGAACACAGTCTACGTTAAAAATAAACAGTATGGTTTATACAAAGTTTTTCAGTTTTTTCATGTCCAACCACAAAGCTGTATTTTTATAAACACCTTTAAATATCAAAATATTATAACTTTTATAAAGCAAAGGCCTTGCAAAAAAAAAACACAACACATCAATCTGAAAAAATGTAAATACTCAACGAGTGATCTCTAGTTCGTGTTTAATTCTGATAATATCTGAAATAAAAATATATATTTTTTAATGTTTTAATTCTTATGAAATTTCTTTAGAAAAAAATGTGTTCATGAATGGAATGTTCCATAAAACAGTTATAAAATAACTTTATATCCAATCGATATTAGAACGTACGTTCCTTCGTCAGAGCAGAGATTGGCTTTAGTTGTACTCTGCCTAATAATAAAATCCAAGTGGTTATATTCAATTTTGTCAATCAACGATTGCCGAACAAACAATTTTGTATTCGTTATAAATATTATTGCAGCTGGCAGAAGAGGAACGAAAGTAGATAGCATGCAGTGGAGATGAGATCCCTCAGACGTATGTGTAGCAAATCAATTTATGATAGAGTAAAGAATGCAGATATTAGAAATGAATGTAAAGCTGATCTTAGCATAATTAATAGAATTAAAAAAGGGTCGCTCAGATGGTTTGGGCATGTTGAGCGAATGAATGAGGAAAGAATGATAAGAAAGATATATAATGCAAGTGTTGATGGCGCCAGAAAGAGAGGGCGACCGCGGAAGACGTGGCATGACCAGATCAACCAGATACTGGAAGATGGTCCCGTTAGAAGCCTCAACAACCGGCGAGCTTGCATGCGAAGATGTATGAATGTGGATGAGGCGAGAGTTGTATTTCAGGACACAAGAGTGTGGCGCTCTATCCTCTTTGCCTACCCCCACGGGGAAACGGCGTGATGGTAAGTAAGTAAGTAAGTATAAACATTATTTATCTAAGCACATTATTTCTTCAAATATTACTAAAGGAAAATACTCCATACAAATAAATTCCAGTACACAAATCCATTGAACTACATAATATGTAGTTCAGTATATGTACACGTATATTTTACGTGCAGGTATATCTTTGAGCGAAAGGAACAACCGAATAAGTTAAAAAATGCAGGTTTTCAGAAGAGCAAGAACAACGTTTTAAAATTTCGTTTATTTACGAAATATCTCTTAAAGCCTTTGCTACTTTTATATAATTTTTACACCAGTAGTTATGTTTTTTGCACACTGATAATGTCTGTTGTCCTTTTTCAAAAAATTCAAAAATAGTCGCCTTTTATTTTATTTTAAGGCTCATCTAATTTTTCATTGCTAGATATTTATCTGAAGAACTTTGCGTACTAACTCGATTTTACTATTTGGCTATTCGGTTGTTCCTTTCGCCCACAGATATATACTGAAATATTTGAGATATTTCTAAAACAAATAACTGTTTTACAGCTGTTTTACCTACGACTTTGTTATGTGTACTGACCGAAGCTACAAAAGAAAAAATACTCACCCGTTAACGGAACGCTGACAGTAAGATTCGAAAAGAATCCTTCTGGAGGATGTCTGACGAAGGGCATGGACAATGTTGGAGTTATCACCATCGAGGTTCCAGGAGGTAGAGCCAACCGTCCATCATTGGTTATCCAAAGTAAACGTTTCTGGCGAGAATGTGGAACATCAGAGGAGCTGTCCTTTCTTCTTTTTGCTTTGCTCCCGTAACTCTGTTCACCTTCGAAAGAGTCTCCATCTTTCTCAATTATTGTTTGCCCTCTCATGTCATCTGTGAAACCTTCTCTGTTATCTTCTAAAATATTTAATTTATTCATCGTTTCTGAAAGTATTCCGTCATTTGGAATATTGCTTGTGTCACTTATTTTAGACCTTCTGTCTGTTTGTGAATTTCCAGATTTGCCTATATTGGGCATTACTCCAACCACTAATAATAAAAATAACGTCGAACTGCGTAAATCCATTTAGAATCTGAAAAAAATAGATTCATTTATCTAATATTGTAATGCCAATGTGAATGAGTCAAGGAATGAAAGTGATGTATCCACCTATTGTAACTTCAGAATCTATAAGAGAGATGAAGCTACAATACACCCAGCGCCGCACGGGTAGTATCACCCCAGCTCTGCCAAACCACCCCCACGCTCCTGATCCTACAATATAAAAGTCTACCCTGAAAATATTAAAGGCTAGTAAGCCTTTTCCTGCATGCTGATAACCTTTCATCTCGCTAGGTTTCTTCCTAAATTATATACAATTAAAACCATTAATACCTCAAACGAATAATTAGTTATTCGTATCGAAAAAATATTTTGGAAAAATTAATTTCCACCAGCATATTTTTAAGCACACAAAATATAAGGAAATAAAACATTTCAAATTTAAAATGCATTGTTTTAATACAGAAAAGGCATTTTCTGGGTATAAGGGTAAAAGGCAAGGAGTGTAATTTAAATTATTCAATTCATTGCTATTGTTATTAGCGCAAAATATATACACAAAAGTTCTCGAATGATTATTTCATACATTATATGGAGCGTATATTTGAATATTTAGAGGAGGAGCATCGGCATATTTTTCGCAGGTGATTCGTGCCAATATCTGTACGCTAATATTCACCACTGAATCACGCAAATCTATGTCTCCCGATTTATTTGTGGCTGAATATGATATCTTAAATTTTTGTACTTTCATCGGCTGAATAAACAATTTGTCCGGTTTTATTGAAATATGGTGATTTTTCAATTTAGGTTCTATTATTTCTACGTAAGCCGACAGGTTCTTGTGCGTGTTGTTTATAGTGAAAGTCTTGTAAATAAAACCGTGTCTCGATCTGGCTGTTGTTAAATCCAACGTCAGCGGCGTTATGACTAATGGCAATTCGTAAGTTTCCGAAAATAATAATACTCTCTTTTTTGTAAAAAACTCTAAAGATTTATTGTCTGCCGCTCTGTTACTATATTTAAAAAATTCTAAATCGACTTTGTCTTGGTGAAATCCAAGATTTTTAGCGTTTTTAAACCACACATAAATCTTCTTTGGCCTGTTTGGAAGAAGGGTGACATGTCGTTTTTCAAAGTAAAATGCATCTGTAGCCAAATTTACGCAATCATCTAGAATTTCCCGAATATTTTTGACAGATTCTATTAAATCTGTATCCGGCACTGATTCACTTTCAATCTCACATATATCATTTTCAGAATGGTTACTGTTAGTTGGCATTATATCTTTGGATATTTGTAACGAGTTGTCGGAACTTTCCGAAACAATTTTCGATCTGAAATTGTAGGATATATCATGCTTCTTCACGAACATCTCGATAGGTCTTCTTCCCGTGCACGATATGACAATCTCTTTCCTGTACTTTTTTGCTTTATCTTTCACTGTCCAAACCGGTTTCAGCCCGAAATCAACTGTTAAAGGGTTGACTTCTATCAGAGATTCTGTGAGTACTCCTTTTACGGGAATCGGCACGAATGCCATGTAATTATTAATATTTGCAACAAAAATTATTTCTACTTTGAAGTCGTTTTCTATGTATTTTGGAGAAAAAGTAATAGTGAATTGGAATGAAAGCCCGGGGTAAAGTTTCACTTCGCTCTTGAAATCCACGCTCATCATGTCCGAGCTCACGTGCAAGCAGTCGGGGAAGTAAATTGAATGAAAACGACACGATATGACTTTTACGCTCTTATTCGTTAGCTTTACCAATTTTTTGTACGTGTTTCCGTTGATGAAATCGTAGAAATTAAAATTTTCTGGTTTAGAAACAAAAATTTCTCGCCAGTCTTTCAGGCAGTAGGAGGACTCCAATCCTTGTAGAATCTTATCGTACGTTAAAGATATATTTTTCTCGTGCGGCTGCTGGTCCTGCCCAACTTCTGCCACGTGCTTGAGTATTTCTTGAGATGAATCTGGAAGCGCTTTTATTTCCAAATCGCTTCTTGATTTTAAAGATTTTCTGCTTTTTCTTTTTCGCACTCTATTGCTGATTCTGCGTCTCAACTTGATTTCGCTCGCTGCTTTTTCACTCGTCTTGTCGAGAGTGCTAGTGGACTGACTCTGTAATTCTTTACTTTCCACCTCCACAATTTTATTTTTGTCACAAGTTATGTCGCTAGATATTTTAGAAGCGGCTTTTGGATATTTTTTCTTTAAAATCTTTACAGGGCGATTTCTTTCAGCGCGTTTTTGTTTTTCAACTAATTGCTTTTCTTTTAACAAGTCGCTGATTATTGACTTTTTCTTTTCTTGAATCAGCTTAATTTTTTTTCTTTTATCTTTGACATACTCATTAATTTTGTCTACGATTTCAGTTCGATTATTCAGACACTTGAGATTGATTCCCGTATCTTCTTCAATGGACGCAAGAAGATGGTTAACTTCATTTTGATGCGGTTGATTCTTATTCATCGTTGATTTATCAATTCGCGAATATATTTATTGGTGACACAATACTTAAAATGCAATGTCGTTTTTGTGACTGCTATACGAAAATTAAAAAATAAATTGACGTTCCAAATACGATATTGTAAAATTTTGATGATACGCAATAAAATAACTAATTCTTTATTACTTCTTAGGTAGATACTTCACGCAGTCTTAATATAAAATTTATAATGTTGTTAATGTATAATACCTTAGGATTCATTTTACAAAGTAATTATATTATATTACTTGTTTTTCCATGTTTTACAGATTTTCTCAACCTCTCACAGTAAAAATACGTAATCTGTGATTATTTCGAGAATAAACATGCGAGTCTAAAACATGCAAAGAAATATTACATATTATCAATTTTGCACTAGAAGTGTTCATACTTTTATTAAAAAAAAAAAGACTTATAACGCAGGGATTTAATGTAATGCAGGTAATTAATAACCCTCAGGAAGGGAACTTCAACAAATCATACAGTTTTCATTTAATTATAAAAATAGTTGCATTAAAATATTCCGGTTATAAAATGGCTTTCACTCCTGGCGCGACAGCAGGAGATTTCGCTTAAAGTTTTATCCGATTAAATTGCATTTAAAAATAATCCTCTCCGGCACAGGCCGCAAGAATCTGGTAGATTCATTAATTAATATAGCTAATAAAGCTCAGTTTCTAGAGCATTATATTATATCCCGGAGTACAATGTACAGAAGTCCCGGTGATACTTGAAAGAACTTTTCAGTGGCATATAAGTAGGTACTTTAGATTAATTATTATAATTATTACAGCACGTATTCTCACAAGAATCGCAGATTCTTACCTTTTTTTATTATCATTATAGTGAATTTATTATTTAATTCATGTTACACTTTAATTTTCACTACAATATTAATATTCAAACTAGGATGGTAGTTGAACTCGTCAGCACCCAGTAATGTTGATGTTATAATCAATTGATTATTTTTACGAGGGTCAAATTTGCATACTCGCATGCGAGTATAATCATTATATAAAACTTATTTAGAGACGTAGATTTCTTTTCATTTAAAAAAAGACAATCTAATTAATATGTGTAAGACGTGCGTACGAGGCACATTGTTTCGTTGTGTTGGTGTTTATACCCGTAAACACCAACAAAATGAAACAATATGCGTCGTACGCACGGCTTACACATATTAGTTAGATTGTCTTACTTAAATGGAAAAAGGTCTACCTTCCGTTTATTTTTACGATTCTCTTCCATTATTTTCATAATTTGTATACAAAAATATTTTTAAAAGTCTTTCACATTTTAAAAACTAAGTAAATTTTATAGGTCAATTCAATTCTTAGATTCATTATTGTGATCAAATCATCTGATAATTGATAATTTATAATGGGCTGATACATACAATACCATTACAAATTTACTCAACACAGCGATAGATAACATCTTTTTTATTATTAAAAATCTCAATTCATATTCATTTTTATATATACAATAATTTTCTTTTTGCTTTTGCACAGTTGTGCAATATTTAATCAAATGCATAATAAACAACGCAAATTAAAACTGTTGTATTTTGCTATAACATTGTGGTTATTCATTATGAATATAATTAAACTAATTAACTTTGTTTGCACCACTAAAATTTATTTGGTAAAACCAACCGGTCTCGGAAACGAAGTTCCTTCGTCGGGGTATAGGTACTTAATACAGTATTAAGTATACCCTGACGAAGGAACGTCGTTTCCGAAACCGGTTGGTTTTACCAAATAAATTTTAGTGGTGCAAACAAAGTTAATTAGTTTAATTATTTGCAAATTAAAACGTTAAATACCACACAAGTATGCTAAAAGTAGTATAAAATTATTAAAAGCTCACGTGTGCTCCTCGATCTAATGTAGGGGAGAGTGTGTATGAAAGAGCCGATAGGATGTTGTCATTGTTCTAAATATTTTTACGTGACTTTATTGTATTGTATATGTGGCAACACCGGACGGTTGTCACTCATTGACAATTGACTGTTCTAGTAAAGCAAACCACGATTACTTAAAAGTAGTGATCATAATTAATTTGAATATCAATATTTAATTTCAAATTAGACATTAGTTTTGAAAGAGCCACCCTTCTAATAAACTCAAATTTATATTTTATTTTAATTCTAAGTTTTCGTGCTTTTAATTCTATATGCTGTAAGAAACATGTCATCGGCATCCAGATCAGTTTATAAGTTAAGCGGAAAAGGCCCACAGCTGTTATAATAGAAGAAGCTGTCGAAGAAATCATTGAAGACAAACACTCAATAAATAAAACGGCTCTGTCGTTTGGTTTCTCAAGAGCATATTTGGCAAAGATTGTGAAGAAGGCAAAGATGTCCTCGTGGACAGAAGGACTGACCAACTTCTTCTGCTAAAAGTGTTTTTGATTTAATACAATTTTTTACATTTATTTTGCCTTCATATATTAATAAGTTAATAATTAAGTCTTGGTATCAAAAATTGGTATCTAATTATTAATAAGATATGTTTTTTACGTATTATTATCTGCTTGTTGTTGAATGACTTGATTTTATCAATGTATTGTCTTGAATGAGCCGATTTCCTTATTTTTTTAAAATATAAATATCACATATTTGTAGCATTTATTCTTTGACTTTTTCAATTTTTTAATATTTTTTAGTAAACTAAGTAATACAAATAATTTTAATTTAAATGAATAAGTTAAAAATTGTTTTTTTTGTTCAATTTGAAAAACTGGCTCTTTCATACAAACTCTCCCCTACGTGTATTCATGGAGAGCCAACAAAATTTATCTCCACCAGTTCCTGTTCAGTGTGGCTGCTTGCCAGTCGATTTCTCTAATGTTAATAAAGTTTTATATGTCGTCCTTCCAACGCAGTTACGGTCTCTCGGTTCGGTTGTTAAAAAAACCCATCTCTTGTCTTCAATAACCTGAACACGACCTAACCAGCTAAACCGACATTGATTGGTTGCACCACGCTGAGCGTCGTAGCGAGTTCGTGAGGCGTTATTATCGTTAATCGGACTGTTTTGTAATTTAAATCCATTTTGGAATAAATGTGATAAAAAACCAGCGAAAATATATTTCTTCTGCGTAAGTGTGCGAATGCCTATTGCGATTATCGGAGAAGCGACTACAGGTCAATTTTTTACTCATGGCACTATACAGTCGGCTATTCTTCAACAAATCTGTGACTAGCATATATATTTTTATTAATTCAATATACTACTAAGTATATTTGTTCATTTTTTATTATTTTATGGATAGGGATCGAAATAATATTAATCACATATTAATAACAATTATATAAATACTAGCCGTAAACTCGTGAAAAATGACAGGATAAAGTGATAATCAATAACAATCCTCGCGTGTAACATGAGCCGCGTGTTGACGTGTTACACCAACACCTCTAGGAGGTATTGGTTACGCTCGGACGCCCGAGCCTCAATAAGAGCCTGTCCAGATGGGGCGTTTTACGCGCATGTGCAATCGCGCGTTCTCGAGATACTGGAGCTACATACATCCCGTCCAGATGCTGACGCGCGTTCGCTCACTCGCGCGTAAAACGCGCGCTACGCGCGAAACTCTCGACTCGCGCGTTCCAGTTTAGGTTGCGTCCAGATGCCGAGTTTTACACGCGAGTTCACTCCCGCATTTAAATTTATATTGCATCCAGATTTGCAAATAATTGTTTTATTTCAGATGTTGGCGCATACGGCAAAAGTAATGACTCCACAATTTTTAAAAACTCTGTTTTATGTAAAACCTTGTCGAAAAAACTTTAGATATTCCGGACCCAAAGGCAATATTGCGCATCTCTACCGCGGACTCGCGCGTAGTTCTGGACGCAACAATGAGGCCCGAGTATCTCAACACGCGCGGCGCTCGCGCACATTGTTCCAGTACTGTCCAGCACGAAGCTGTCATATAACTTTGTTTGTCTTGAAAATAAAAAAATAAAAAATATTAAACATTATTCCAGTACCTACATTACGTTGAAAAAAAAATGGTACGAACATATTTTAGTTGGCGGCTAATTTTACTATTGGCGTCCCAGATAGATAGACCGATGATAAAGACAGCAGGGTATGATCGATTTATGCGCACATTGTAGACCGAGGAATGTGTCCGGGTGGCAGTGCCTTGAATACCAATCACACTTGACATAGAAAAGTATTTTTAAACACTTAATAGATTTGACACCTAATAGTTACTTCGGGAAAGGTCACTAGAGAAGCTAATTGAGGAAATCAAACCACTTATGCAAAATAACTATAATAACTAATAAATAAAATAAAAATTGACTTGTTCGCCAAATGCTTCTACATCTATTTATGAAATAAGTGAGGATGTATCTTAGAAGATTAGTCGGTTCTCGAGGAATGCCACCTATCATTATTTTCTTTTCTCGTCTTCATCTAACAGTGCTGCACATTTTATCTCTGAGGATTTTCCTAATATGGAGCTAAGAATTCTCATTTGTGACGTTCGCAATGAGGCGATTACTCTCCTTGCTGTTGTTAGTTTGATTCAGTGGCAGTGCAACAAATTACGTGGCCTCCGGCAAATACATATGTATACTGGGCCCTACCGTTCCCTCCAAGGACACATCTCGTTTTATTTATTATTTATTTTACTATTACATAATATGTTAAAACAGAAACAGTGGTACTGTTCTAAAAATGGTAAATGCTTCTCCTCAATAGTAGCACAAAATTATTCGTAAAAGTATATTATTATTCTTCTTCTTATTCTTCTTTAATTCAATAATTGCGAGTAATCAAGAACTTCAGTAATAATATTTTTTAAATATAATTTAGAAAAACAAGGAACAAAAGACATTTCATTCGAAATGTTGCTCAATCAATTGTAAAAAAAGATACTTTATTATCCATAATTTTCCGAACCTACATCATTTTAAATCCACCATAACAAACTATTAAAAAATATAATTTTAAATTATATATATGCACAAGAATCATCGATGTACACAGAATACCCTGTTAATATACTCGTACAATATGTTAGCGACCAGACCGTAGCCACAAAGCAAAAATCTCCGTAACGCAAAGTAAGATTTTTTAGTTGCTAATGCATATAAACGCCAAAAAGACATTTATGCTAGCATTCTAATGAGCTATTAAACTAAAAATATTAAATATTTAGGTAATCAATCAATTAATACTGTACTATTATGCATATAATAAATCACACTTGTCGTTTTCATGGGGGTTCTTTTTCTGTTTAGAATTGGTGTCCAATTTTTTTTAATTGGGCCACCGCTTGAACACAATAATTGATTTCATTTTGCGGTAGAAAAAAAAAACTGTACTCAGTAATTTCTCAGATGAAGCGCTTGTTCGAATGCTCCTCATCCCAGCCGCGCATCCAAAAATCAGGTATGGAATAATCAGCAGGTAGACGCCTTCTTAATTAATTGTTACGGGCTCAATTACCAACGAGGTATCAGAGTGGAGTTAATTTTTTAGCTAGTCGAGAACCGACTACCCATCTTGGTTCATCAATGGCCGCGTACCGTTGCGTGACACACATGCATGTGTTTGCGTATCATTTGCCAACCACCAACCACTTCGCAAATTAATCACAATCCGACAGATCTCTGGCTGTCATTACAGGTCCGTCTGTACCCACTTACATAAAATCAATTAATTTATGTGTTGCTTCGAATTGTGCCAGTCTTCGACAACTTTGCGGATCGTACGTGACGAAACGGTTAAAAGTATACGAGGTATACAAAAGTATACAAAATTTATATGTTGTGAGTTATGTTTAGCAACAAAATTAGACAAGGGTCAACCTATAAAATATTTCCAATTTTACAAAATACCAAGCTGAAATTACGAAAATCATTTGAGAGACATTTGATTTTTTAAACCGGTTATTATTCGACTAATGTGTGTATACATATATCTTATATTTAAATATAATTTCGTTGTCTATCTATGTCAGCCCGTCTCTCGGTCCGTAAATTCGTAACTTGCTGGGATTAAAACTTAAGGTAATTAGAGCGTGACACGCAATCAGCGCATGGCTCAAGCAACACGCAAAGGCCGAAATTACTCGGTCTTGACATTTTTATTTTATTATTTTATAACATTTAGTTTTAGGTTTAAGCAAATAGTAAATTTAATAGTAAAAGAACAGTAAGCAAGTGGTTTTCTTCTCATGAGTTTTTAGCTTCAAAATCCTGCAATTATTGTCCCGTTATTTTTCACGGGAGTATGGCTAGTTTAAAAAATAAATGTAGTTTTTTTTATTTAGATATTGCAGTTCAATGATAAAAATACAAACTATTGACAATATTTACAATGCTTTTGACAAAAAAATATTTTTAAACTTGAAACTTGTTTGCATTTATATTTCTATACTCATATTTTAATGCAATACTACCTGATACTTTTACTGCTTATACTTTTTACTACTTATACATGTACCTAATATTTTTATATTTTATATTTTTCTGTTCATACCTGATATTGTTCTGTATACTTCTTTAATGTTATGTAATATTTTTCCATTTTTTTATATAATAAGTGCTATGACTTAATATTTTTATATCTTGTATGTACTTCTTATACTTGATATTGTTTTGATATAATTATTTGTATATTACAAAAAAAATTATATGTAAAAGCCTATAATGGGCGCGAACAAGCAAATAAATGTATAAATTTAAATAACCTATACATATTAGGTGCGGAAGTAGAGTCACCTTCGAAACATTTGGTACGTGGTTCTGTATAAGGGTGGAAAAATTATATTCCGTCTGACGCAGAACGAGAAGTTTTAGAAAGGAAGATAAGAGCTATTAAAATAAAAATTATCGATGATGGATGTATGTTTTATGCAGACACGACCTCTTAGCTGTTAGCTGCAGCTAATATCAGGGACAGGAAAATTCTGAGATAATGTTATAAGTACACAGAAAGAGAATGACGTAATTTAGAATTAATATTTATAGTAAACGGTAAATAATATATTGTTAAAAATATATTTTTTTAAATAAAATTATTATGGTTGAGAGCGCCTAAAATGACCCATTGGCATTGTATAAAAGCAAGTATAAGACTTGTAATCAGAGATCAAAGAAATATTAATATTTTAGCAGATTATCCGACCTATTCCGAAAAAACAATATTGCTATTTTGGTGATTGTTATCCCAACACTTAATGGATAATAATAATAAAAAATAAACCAGTCATCGATTTACGACGGTGTTTATTTCTACCTATTGATAGAAGTCTTCTTGAGATAGGGAGTATTAGTAGAAATAGTATACATGAACAACCAGAAGGTTTCTTCATTAAAAAAGAAAAAAACCTCAATGAGTTTTATATTTTCCAATCAACTGAAGAACGGACGCAATTTTTTTTCTTTTAAAAATTATTGCTTATGATAAAATCAACACCGCAAAAAATAAGCGAATACTCAACAGCAACAATTTTAATCACAAAAATTAGAAATGGGTTATATGACTCGGCTTTAAATCAGTAAATATTTCTAAAAGCTTATTTTGCTAGAAAAAATAAAATACTTTTATTTTATTTATGGCTGTGATTATGTTGCATTATGTACTTCCATAAATAAGAAATAAATGTGTCTAAAAAATCTTTTTAATTCAATTTGTTTTAATAAATTAACATATTGCCTTTTTTAACAAACACAATAATACCTTTATATAAGACGTACAAATATTTATAAAAAAAAATTGTTTTGTAATTTTACTGGTGAGCAAACAAAAATCTCGGGTTCCGAAAAGCCCAGGGACCATAATATTATCAAGTCTCGAGTCCCGGAACTTTGAATTCCTACTGGACATCTCCTTGAGAGAGAAAAACCAATGGGTGGACAATTTGAAAATCCAAGGTTGCCGATTTTTTTTTCATCGCATTGCATTAATGTTATTGGGAAGACAGAAGTCTTGTTTTAGAGAAGAGCCTTGCAGAACTGGAGATCATCTAAAGCAAGCAATGGTGGATGCAGATAGGCTAAAGAAGAAAACTGCGTTAATAAACGAAGTGATATTAAAAAAAAAAAAGAGTCCAGAACGTGATAACGCAGAACATTGAAAATTATTTGTCTTTCATATTTACGATTTTATTTTATGTTACAGCAAAGAGATCTCGGAAATTGTCTTCGACGACGCAAGTAGACAGGTACTTAATTGAATTTATTATCTTTTCTCAGATGAATTTATGCAGAGTTTGTCAGTCGTTTACATGTCCATGGTCAGCGGTGTACGATAACAATAATATTATTACGATTTAGAAACAGTCATTTTGAAGACAGATTTATTGTTATGCTCCTTCCCGCCTGACAGCTGACAATAGCCCCGAATGTTAATTCACCTCATCCACGCGGTGATGACTGCATGATAATGTGATCCGCTTTCCAAGTCGCAAAGGTCGGCAGAAACCAGACGATAATATGCCTCACATCTCCCCACCCTTCGCATATCAGTCAAATTAAAATAACCACGTATTATTTACAAGTTAATGCATATTCAACGAACTCATATTTCTACAACTGGGTACCGAAGACATTACTTATACACTTGCGATTAAATAGACAGTTTTAGTTCTTCAGTTTGAGAAAGCTGGATTTATATTTACGCTTTTTCTGCATCTAACAGTTCGTTCTATATATTAAATATAATATAAATCGCTATGTAATAATAATATTAAGCCAAGCTCAACGTAATTTACAGTAACAAGAAAATAAAATAACAATCTAAAATAATTTATGATGTATATGTGGTGTATAAAAGCAAAGGCAGCAATATCCAAAAAAATGTAATGCAGTCATCGACGATTACTAATTTATAATGTACCGTATTCGAGATTTTATAGGAAATATAGCCTATAAATTTATAGAAAACATGATTTTGGAAGGGAAAGACATAATATCAAGAATTCGGAACATTTTAAATTATTAATCCTCGATGAATGCATTCAGAACCATTTTTTATTTTTTGGATATTTGCCTTTGCCTTTATGCCCCACATATTGGTATAACAAAGAGTGCAATGTCAAAGCTGGATACAATTTAGAAAAACAGTTCCATTACCTTAACCACAAAAATTGGTCTAGTTAAGACTACTTTCGTAAGGCCTCTACGGAGTGGAAACATGAAAATTAAGAGCAGTGAAGTGGGACCCACCACAGATTTGCCATTCAGTTCAGAATTATTTTAATGCTAAAACGGCAAAATAAATTAAATTAACAGCAAAGAGGGAGAGGCCGATATCCGACCTGAGTGACCTTATCAAGGACGCCACTAGCTATCCTGTTGACAAGGCAGTGGGCTGCAGAAAAAGATGGGGGAAATTAGTTTTGAGGACGTCAACAGATCCACAATCAAACAAAAATGGATCATCAGTAATACGGCAATCGACTATCGAAAAACTTATATACTGCCAAAAAAAGTAATTCCTACCAAACGGTTTTTATACAATTGTAATTTAACTCTATAGCCATGACATATATTATCATGGCAATACAATAAAAAGTTTATGATATATCGCTAGGCGGCATCGGCTCGGTCTACAAGAATGTATCTCGTGTTAGCACCATTAGCGCTTGAATCTTACATTACGTAAATATCTGATTGGATATTTGTTTGCGTTAATTGATTAAGTTACGTTGTTATTTGGTAGATAAAGAATTACATTTTTTAAATTTTTAAATTCACGTCGGCCATGGCAGCTCCTCACCCAATATTGGCCATCGCTTTCTAATAGAGCTAAATTTAATTGAGATTATGTTCTTTTTCTGTGTATGAATGCGTTCTTTTCAATGAATATTCTTTTAAAGGAATAAATATACATAGAAATCTTATAGGTACTTTTTAATGATTCCATAAACGTCTTTAAATCACTTGTACACTCTCACGTATATTCATATGGCAGGTATTTGGAACATTGATATGATTTTTTTGGGTACGTTTTGTTCGTTACTGTAGTAGAAGCGATGTCCTGCGTCCTGCTTACAAAGTTTTCCGTTATAGGATGTCACGCTTCGTCATTGCTGAACCTAAAAAATCGTGATTTGCATAACATTATTTTTTCACATTCATATTAACACTTTAAAGTATTGACATAAAAAAGGGGGCGCAATAAACTTAATTAATGTCGGTCAATTTGTTAATAAAAAATATTAATTTTCCAACACATTATTATTTTCGAATCATTCAAGTACCTACCCAAAATCTTGATTATTAATTTTATGTGTCGTTACGATACAAAATATTTTCTTTTTTAAATTAAGCCTAGTAAAGTTAATTACGTGATAATTTATAAACTATATTTGGTTTTCTCCTAAAATTAGATGTACATATTTTAATTAAGTTTTTAAGTCTTGTTCTGATTAAACCAAAACTCAGTACTAAAATACTGTAAAAAACGTAATTTATCTTTGGCAGCTATATGTGTACCTAAATATTCAGAGAAATATTAGGTCCTTACATATGAAATTGGCGTTTAGTATGGGAGGAACATAAAGCCGATTTTTTTTATTATAATATATTTATTTAATCAAAGTATGTACCATTGCTATCTATGCACTTTTGCCATCTCATAGGTAGTTCATCGATCCCTTTACTAAAAAAACCATTCGGACGGGAATTAATAAAATCTTTGAAGGCGGTTTGGACTGCCCCATCGGAGTTGAATTTTTTCCTTTGCAAGAAGTTATCCAAATTTCGAAAAAAATTGTAATCTGTTGGGGCAAGGTCCGGAGAGTACGGTGGATGTCTTAGACATTCCAATTGAAGCTCCTCTAATTTGGTAGCCGTCTGTTGTGCAGTGTGTGGTCTAGCTTTATCATGAAGCAGCAGTAGCCTAGAGCGATTAACCAGCCTCGGTTGTTTAGCAGCTAGCTTTTCCATCATGGTTTGCAGTTGCTGACAATAGACATCTGCCGTAATCGTCTGGCCAGATTTAAGAAAACTGTAGTGAACGACACCAGCACTAGTCCACCAAACGCTCACAAGTAACTTTTTTGGAGTCAATTTTTGCTTGGGGCATGGTTTGGCTGGTTCGGCAGGGTTCGGCCATTGCGATGAGCGCTTCCGATTATCGTACAGGATCCACTTTTCATCACAGGTAATGATTCGATTTAAAATCCCTTCATTATTGTGCCGGTTGAGTAATGCAACGCAGCAGTCAACGCGCGGTTGTTGATTTGCTTCACTCAATTCGTGAGGTACCCACCTTTCAAGCTTTTTCACCTTACCAATTTGCTTCAAGTGGATTAAAACAGTTTTATCACTAACACCGCAGCCTGCAGCTAACTCGGATGTGGTTTGCGATGGATCCGCTTCCACAATAGCCTTCAATTCTTCATTATCAACTTTGGTCTCCGGCCGTCCACGGGGCTTGTTCTGCAGGTCGAAATTTCCAGAACGAAAACGTTGGAACCAAAAACGCACTGTGTTTTCTTTTGCGGCACCGTCGCCATACACATCATTAATTCTTCGAGCCGTTTCTGCAGCACTGGTGCCACGGTGGAACTCGTATTCGTAAATAACGCGATATTTCAAGTTTTTCATTTTGTAAACTGAGTGACGCAAAGAAAAAAACAATTGAGGAAAAAACAAATGAATTATAATTTTCAAAACACAAATACATGAGTAAATAGCTGTATAAATTTGGATTTCCAATTCCTAACCAAAGAGAAGATATTTGAGATCAAATTTGCCAGTACGGCAAAACGTCAATTTCATATGTAAGGACCTAATATGTGATATTTCGTTGTCTTATCGATAATAACATAAACAAGTACTCGTTTAATAAAATAATCGATTCCCATCCCACAACAAAATAAAATTATTTGATTGGGATAGTGTGAATCTCACATAAACATTTAATTTGTTCATTTGGGAAGTAAGGGAATTTAATTAATCTGGGAATTTTTATTTTACATTAAATTATTTCTTTATTACTGATTTAAATTTCTAAAACTTTTACAAAATGTGATATTTATTTGTAAATTTCAGAAATATCTCCAAGTACACGTACCGGAGACAGCAAAAGAATATTTAGTAAAATGCCAAATTGGTGTATTATAAAACTCATTCAAATGAAATCTAAATATTGAAAAAAATGCAAGAAGTACCTTATCTCCATAACATTTATATTAGGAAAGTGTTGCTTGAATATTTTTGACGCATAATTCAGGTAAGATTTTACCCGTAACATATTGTGGACTAGCTCTGTTATATCCTATATATAGTACCAGTTCTGTTTAGTTTAGATATTGCACTCGCTCTCATTATGTCGTCTTCTTATATACAGGTGTCTCATAGCTATTAGCAAAAACTTTACAGGTGAATTCCTGCCTTAAACGTGAATCCAAAATGTTCAAGCAACAATGACCTAATAATATCAATAGTTATGGATATATGCATTATCAAAATTTGTATTTTTTTTTTCAATATTTCTCACTTATTTTATGCAAAAAGTTGAACTATTATTATAGTGACCTATATCGTTTATTAAAAATTCATCTGCTTCAATACAACTCAAATAAAATGACAAAAACCTCGTAAAAAAATGTATATTCAATTTTTGCATGGTTCTTATCATTTTATTCGACTTGTATTAAAACGAATGACTTTTTCATAATCGACATAAGTTACCATAATGATAGTTCAACTTATTGTAAAAAATAAGTCAGGAATTTTGAAAAAAGTTGAATTTTGGTATTGTATATCTCCATAACGTGATGTATTTCGCTTCTGTAATTGGGCCTCCTGGCCTGTTGAAGCGTAAAAAAAATTAAAAAAAAATATATATATTATTCTTGAATATTTTCGAACCATTATCAAGGCAAGAATCCTGTAAAGTTTCTGCTAGTTCTGAGACACCCTGTATGTACGGTATAAGACACCCTGTATGTATTTTAAGGCTTCGCCGATTGCTTTGGCTAGGTATTGTAACGGCCGCTTCGCAGTATTTACTCGTACGTGGAATCCTAGGGCAGCACAAGCTGCCTAATGAACTGAGTTAAAAACGTTATAACAGTTTTTTGTTTGTTCAATCTTATGTCTTCAATGCATGTTCGGCAGGAGACAGTGTCTCGTCGTTTCGATTACAATGCCAACAATAATTTCACTCGGCGATACTTTCTCGGCAGAGCGCGAAGGTAATGTGGTCGCGAAAATGGAAGCGGGTTGCGAATTTCATTATTCCGTGCGCGTTGGGCTGAAACATACAAATATGCATATACATGTATGTACGTTTGTTGCGTCCTTTATTTACGGCGCCAACTCGAGCACTCTTTGTCGACTTACTTTCCACGGGGGAACTTTTATTCACTCACTTTTCCTAACTCTTTGCAAAGAAGGCTTAGCATTTTACACTATGTTCTACATCAAACCACAGAAATGAGAATAATACTTAACACGAAAAAATATTAGGTTACTACTGGGTTTCGAACCCAGGTCACCTCCTTTCCGGGGCCGGTGCTCTGACCACTAAGCTATAGCAACCCTCTATGTTTCCGTGAATATATCGACCTTATATGTAGTTCTTATTTTTATTAATTGATTAATTTTTATTAATATTATATTTTCTGTATGTCTTTCTTTTAATTTTTTTATTTAATTTATTTAAAAAATGCACAGAACTTTGTTCTGAAAAATTACAACTTCACAAATATGAATGTGTTCTTGAATATATATAATATCTGTTGTATAAATGTATGTCCAAATAAAATGAATTATTCAATTAATTCTGGCGTCCATCTAGCGGTGGCATTGCAAAGTAATTTCAACTACCGTATCAAAAAAAGTGGATTGCTCTATGGACAAAAATAAAAATTAATCAATTAATAAAAATAAGAACTACATATAAGGTCGATATATTCACGAAAACATAGAGGGTTGCTATAGCTTAGTGGTCAGAGCACCGGCCCCGGAAAGGAGGTGACCTGGGTTCGAATCCCAGTAGTAACCTAATATTTTTTCATGAATTAGATTTTTCTGTATGTCTTTCTAATTGATTAATTAATTTGATTTAAAAATTTCACAGAACTTTGTTCTGAAAAATTACAACTTCACATATATGAATGTGTTCTTATATGTGAAGTTATATACAAAAAAAAAATACTCGATTTTTTTTTAATTTTAACTATTGTATTAGTAATTGCAATTAGTTTTCCTAGTCTAAGTACAAAAGTGTAGGTAAAACTGCACGTTTTGATGAACATCTAAGATGTCTTAATGATGAAAATTTATCAGAATTCACAAACCATCTATTGTAGACAGGCCACAGAAAGCGACATCGAAATTTTACATGCAAATAATAGAGGCCTTAAGTTAGATAATTGAAATATTGACAGAAATAAGAAATCAAAAAGTCTTTCAAAACGAAATCTAATATGCGTAACAACCAATTAAATTTAACGAATAATTCACTATTTGATATATTTCCTATTTCAATGTCTCACTGTCACACTCCACCCCTCTCCCCCACCACAAATGAGGCCACACCCCCACCTAACACTTTACTCGTACAAATGTAGTTTATGGAATTTATTGTGCGTCCAAAAATCATCAGCTCTGATGATGGACCCTACAATGGGATCCGAAACGTTAGTTAGGGAGGTCAGATATACATGGCTGAATATCCCAGAAAACTACACACAGAAGAATATTGTGCATCCGTCCTGACGAAGATGCAGTACAATATCGAAACTGGCAGACGTTTAAAAACGTGATGTCCAAATACAGAGTTAACGCTATAACTTCAAAAATAAGTAAAAAAATCGATGAAAGCTTCGCCATTCGTGTAAATTTGTTTTGCCGCAGTATTTTACAGTTTTATTTTGACTTAATTTGAACAAAGATTGTTTTATAAACGGGTAATTTTATGCATCGTGCGAAAATTTCGGCAGGTGCACATAAATCTGTCAATGACTGCTAACGTGATAATCCTACCAAGAGAAAAAATGCTAAATCTGTAACCGTTTACTCAAAAAAAGAAGCATGTTTAATTTAAATATGCATAGTTTAAAAAAAGTACTGCACATCGGACCTAGTTACCATGGACCTCCATACAATCCAAAAACCTGCGTTTGACGATAATTTCTGTAGGTAAATCTAAATAGCATATTTATTTGATATACCTATGAATGCACGATGTTCTGAATATACACGTCTTGGCTGAACTGGCGATTTATAAAATGTTTTCAACTATGCATTCGAAGAGGACGTGATAAATAGTTACATGATGTAATTTCGAACAAAAATTCCCTTAAAAATAAGTAATAATAATAATATATCTTTTAAGAACAAAAAATAACTCCCACTGGTATACTTTTTACAGCGAAATGCTTCTAAAGGCTTGTATTTCTTCCCTGGGAAGGTGCCTCCAGTAAGGGGTCACACCACCGTGGGAGACTAAAATTTACTATATATAGAAAAAAAATGTTTTTACAAGGAGGTGATTACTTATTTTTATTTATTTTTATTATTGGCAATTATTAAGGCTAATATTGTTATATATTATATATTATATTAATATATTAATATATTATAAGGCAATTATTGGCTATTATTTTATTGATTTTTTTTTAAATGGCCACGTTATGTCTACTTCCGTGGAGCTCCTCCTCCGTGACTGAGATGCAACTTTCCCCGGTACACGTTTGTTCGAGACAAAAAAGAAAATCATGTAGGTACTTATTATAAAATTAACCATCTACAATGTAACATATCCAATTTGGAAAAAAACGGGAGCAATTTGAATTAAAAAATCTCTAAAACATTTTTTTAAACGACTATTTTTAACAAATGGTTTATCGAATTGAAAAATCGGTACATCGCTACATTGTACATACTTCATTTCTGAATTATTAAGGACATGATCTTTTTTTCTGTCTCAAATAAACATGCACTGGGAAATGTTGCATCTCAAATTTTTTTAATTATTAGCCTCTGACAACAGGTTTCTTTAATATGTACAAGATATTATATATGTATCATGTTACTTATTTTTTGTTCGTGTAATGAGCAACAATTTATATGGATATATCTATTACAAAATTCATATACATACCGCAGTTCTCTGATTAATCTAATTTCGAATAAACTTTTCTGAAAAATTAATGTGGAAGAAATCTCGGTAAGTCCGTAAACCAGCCTGATTATCCATTTTGTACCAAAAATGTAGTTATTCAAAATCTCTAAAAATTAATAAATAAAGTTAAATCATACTTTCACACACATAATAAATTCATATGATTCTCACGGTCAGTATCTACTGGATGGGATATTTCTTAAATGTTAATAGATTTGAAAATTCTATATTTTACATTTTAACGGAAATTTCATTATATTCGATTCAGTAATAAAAATCTAATAACTAAATTTTCTTAAACATTTTGTCCCAAACCATTTTCGCATTCCACTGAATGTAAGATTTATAATTTATTCATGAAATTATCTACCAGAAACGGCCAATCTAGTAAATATAAATAGGAGAAAAGATTATCAATGATCTGAAGACAAAATGATTCAGTTATTAAATCAAATCACAAGCAAGTGTGATTAAGGTATGTAATTATTAAGATTAATTTGTAAATTTTACAATTATATTACAACTTGGTTCAACGGAAAAATTAATATGATTTACGGTATAAGATCATACTGAGGCATGGATGAACCAATTTATTTCAAGAATAATGTATTCTCTCAAATACATCATTCGTTAATAATAAATTATTGCAAAAAACGTGTCAGTAGATTATTATTCTTTTTTTTTATCTTTTGCGATAAGTTAATCTAGATGGAAATGTCTATTCATAGAATTCGGCTACTGCCATAAAAAAATTACCGGGTATTCGCCCATAACATTTTTTTGTGTAGCATAACTTTAATATTTCCAGTTGTAATAATAATCATCCAAGAATTTGGCACAATCGGCTGACAGGTGTTTGAAAAAAGTAGCTACTTTGACATGAAAATCTGAATTCAACGGATTGATGTTCGCAAAAAAATAACAGCCTGGGGCTAGCCCATTCGCGCGCGAACAATAATTTGGAGAATTATGAAGCCTTAATAAAGCAAATAACTCGGCAAGAAAAAACATTTGTATGAGATTATAAGTAGGACCTATTTATCTGCCGGGCATTACCCAATACCCGACGGCGAGAGGCGGCAAAAATTAGGTTACCACAAGTCAAGGGGTCACTGTTAGGCGGATGTGCAACTTATCAGACTTCTTGAATCTTTTATTTTATTTATATACAAAGTACAAAAAAGTCAGTAGGTACCGTTCTAATTAGTTCAAATTAGGGATGTTCTAGATATTCGTATTTTATATTTATAATGTACTATTTCAATGTATTTTTTGCTTTTTTCAGAAACGTTGAACTTTTAACCCAGAGTTTAGCACTTCTCATGTGTGTTCAAAATGTTACGGGCACATGTCGTATAAGCATTAAAGCTTCTAATAACCTATTGTACAGTTAGGTACCTGCGTCTCTCGCAATTTATATAACTTAACCACAACATCTCAGCGGTATCCTAGGATTATGAGAATTCATCATTAAAATCTTAATTACCGACTGAGTTAACTGAATTATCATTACCACAGTTGGGGATTAGCCACGGTAGGTAAGTAAATGACATTTTAAAAATCGTAGTCATTAAAACAGTACTACAAATATTATTTTTTAAGATAACTACCAGATAATGTAGGATGATGTAATGATATATCAGTCTTGCAAGATTTATATTGAGAGAAATTTGTGTACCTATTTAAAAATACAAATGTTTAATTCTTCTATCTAATTTTTAGAAAGCCGTACTTTTTTTATCATGGCACTCATTTCTTTCCTCATACACTTTAAATGTTTTATGCCTATACAATAATAAGTGAAAAATTGTTAAAATCATGCTTGCCTCGCTAAAAAAGCTTTTTTGAGACGGGAAAATTTACAAGAAGATTATGTTCAAGTAATTACACGAATATAATATAGAATAAGAGTAGGTAAATGTTAAAAAATATGGTTGCCTTCAACACACGTTTCATATTTTCTTCCTCATACGGTCCTCTTGACTAAACCATCACTCAGCGATTAATTCTTAATTCATCTTCATTCACTGATGGAGTGTCTTCGAAAACTATATTTTAATGAACCAATAAATCTCTATTCATCGATAATAATGAATTAATCATGGCATCATCGTTAATGTTTAGTTGTTTAGTGAATGTCCATAATCACAGATGAATACTGAATGGTCAAATAATAATAAGTACCTAATGTGTAAGCTATCTTTTGTTTGAAATAAAGATAATTTTGAAAATAGTAATTTTAAGAAAATTACTATTATACAGGTGTCGCATGGCTTGTAGCAAAATCATCGGGGGAGTTTTCCTCATTTAATTTTTAATAAAAATATTCTTTTCACTCGGGTGGAGTTAATTAACAATCCAAAATATGAAATATGTCAACAAATGACGTAGTTTTAAAATCGGATTGATTTAAAAACTGCGTCGTATGTTGACACATTTCATACTTCGGAATTTTTATTTTTAAATAGTAATTAACGTGTTTTTAATAAAAAAAGTAACTTTCAAATAGTGGTTGAAGACTCAAAATGCGGGAGTAAATACAATATATTGTTTATAATCATCTCTTTATATGAATAAAAACGTTTTTAAATCATAAAAAACGTAAAAATTTCTTGCAAATTCATATCTCTATTAATATTGAACATTTCTTGATTATTTTGTTACAGTTTTATTACAATGTTTTACAAAAGATAGGTCAGAAAAAAATGATTTTTTTTTTAAAATGCAAACTTTGATGCTGCCTACCTCCTTTACTATTGACATTTCACCCAAGTGTAAAAAACATTTTCCATTCAAAATTAAATGAAGAAGACTCCCCCGATGTTTTAACTACTAGCTACGAGATAACATGTAATAAACTGGTAAATTATACAAATCATATTATATCACTTCTTATTACTGTCGAACAAGTAATAATTCTAAGAATTTAATCATAAATTGTAAGAACAACGCTTGGGTGAATTGTCGCGCCCAGTACGCATACAAATATTGCATACAGCCCGCGGGCACCTGACTTGCAAGCATTATGGCTGAATGGTTTTACTGTATACCGAAACATGGATACTGACTAGCTAGAATTAGTACGCGCTGAACGTTTGTGAAAAGAAAATTTGGATGCGTGTCGTCGGGCCGGTTTTAGCCAGTGAATTTTGGCGAAGACGTACAACAATAAGCTCTATATTTTAATAGTATAGTAATAGTAATAGTAATTTAATAGTAATAGAATAAGCATCTCGAGGTTTATTGAATAGGTAGACTCCGTGGTGGGACACGGGGGGACGATGACCAAACAGGAATCAATCATTCATTGTCATTGAGTCATTGCTGAACACAGGTACATAACCAATAATAAGCTGCAGGAGCTTGTTAGGCCAAAATTAAGATGGAGCGATAATTTTTCAATAACACATCTGTCTTAGATATCCAAGACTGGAGTGGATGAAATAAAAATTACATGGAGAAAATAGCTCGAAGAAAGCTGGAAGAAAGTTACCAAACGCTTATTTAAAAAGAGTTGAATTAAACCACACAAAAATTAAATATTTTTAAAATTAAAAGATTTTGCAATACTTTAAATAAAATTAGGAATATAAGGCGCAAAAAGGGAGCAATTTCTTCATTTTCAAAACATTTATGTTTGGTAATTTATTAATTTATTAATGATTTAATATTTTCGTTTGTGTCATTTTAAGAAGATATACGTATTTAAATTATATAGAACCTGATGAATAAATTTTACTAGGATATTTTTCCCTACAAAAATGTGATAAAAACGAAAGAGGAAGGTATGAGAAAAATCGTGAATTTTACTCACTTTGCCAAAATCGTACGAGAAAAAAAAAGAATTTAAAATCTCTAGTTATTGTAGGCTATTGGTTAAGAGTTACAAATAATTCACAAGATTTCGAATGAACGGTAATCATATATAAATTATTGAATTCAAAAACATAATAATAATATTTTTCATTGAAAAACAGCCGATGAATAAATAAATTACAATGTTTAATAAGTCAATTTTTATATTCTGTAGAACCTACGACATACACTGTACTGCAAAAATACGTGTCAGCATTAACACTTTTTGATTTAATGATAAATTTAGATTGATGTTTTCAATCTTCTCTAAGAGCTATTTGCATAAATTATAATTGCTAAAGCAATACTACATATATACGTCCATGATAAACTTTTAATATATGTAATGTATCTACGCTACAACGAGTGAGCACATCTGATTAAATGTACTTAAATAAAAATACCAAAATAAATAATAAACTTATTTTTTAGTGAATAAATTTGATATGATTATAAAGAAATCAGCAGGTATGTCGCTAAAGTAAACTAATGTCTTAATATTAAAAATAGAATTTGACTTCTTCGACGTTAAAAATTGATTAAATTTAAAATAGTTAAATAAAAAAATAATGGCACTTATGTAGTTCAGACTGCGCGCTCAGAGAGCGTTAAAACAAATACCTATATTGTATCAAAAACTTTTTTCATTTTGCATTAGAGAATAGAATTATTGGATTTTAATCTATGGAATGGAATCTAAAGTTTGTAATATAATTAATTATTAATAATTTAAAAAAAAACTATAAAAAATAATAATTTTTAATAATTAGGTAAATAAAACCATTTTTTAAATTTAAAGTGTATCGTGGCATATTAGTAAAATTTTCCAGTTTATTCTGTCCAAAAATGATCAAATATGTTTTTGAATGTGTTTCAATTTTTTAACGACATTAGCAAAGTACTGCACTTCGAAACGTCGCGATCTTTGTGTTATCGTAGATACGCCTACTGAATAATAACAAAAAAGCCTACTCAATCGATTCTTACATCCTATTGTACTACTCATATCAATACCACTATGGCTGTAAAGGTGGTGTAACAACATTGAGAAAAACTTAACATTTGTAATTTTCTGCAATAAATTACAGAATATAAATTATATTTTCAAATTAGTATTTGAATAATTGAGCTCTATCAGAAAACAACTATGTAGATTAAAATTACGCAGCATTTATTCAAAACAAACCGTTCGGCCCTATTTGATTAATTAAAAGCAGGTTAAAGATAATAATCGGCCACTAGGGCGGTAAGACTCGGAATCAAATTCAGTCGCCAGGTGGTAACTACGTATTTTATTATTTAAATAATTTTAAGAATATATCTGTTTAAGTTGCGTTAATTTATTGTGATAGGTTGTACGGTTGACAACTTAACGTTTTTACATAAATAATTTATATTTTAAACATTTACAACATACTATTATCTGGCAAAATTAATCAGCACAAAGCACTGGACATGGCCAGTACCTAGGACCGTTTCCCCGCTTTCTGCTAGTTGTTAGTGGAAATTTTGCTTGCAAAGTGGAATTCAAGTTGTCAACTAAGAAGGCTCGAATTTTCGCTGTCTTAATTTATGTTCGTAACAAAATTGAAATATATTATACAAAACACCAATAACTTTTACATTTTATCTTAAAATCAGCATAAGTGGACCTATCGATATTAGAGGTTATACTCGTACATCTCACGAAACTCCCAATTTAACCTAAATCGTTTCAGTTGTATCCTTTCGTATCAACCGGAGTTAACCGGGTGCATTCTGGCCCACCGACATTTCTGCATTCCACTCGGCATGACCGATTTTTGCGTGGTCTCGCGGCAGGTAGGATCGGATTAAAAGAGCGCGACGCGTAAGAAGCTCGCGTCACAGCCTCCGGTGACAGGATTCCGGTTCTCCCAACATGTCGGCCAGGGGCCAGGGAGCTGCGTCCAGCGCCCCATAAACTCACCGGCTGCTGCCCCATAAACACACTGACCACTGCCCCAAAAATGCATCTCGCTCATCGTCCGAAATGTGTACGTATACGAGTATACACATTTTTGACATCTAAATGAAGATTAGAATAAAACCTATCAGTATCAATATTGTTGATATTTTTTAATGATTTTATAATAACTTAAGATTATCCTAGTAAAAAAAGGAATTAAATACACACATTATCCGGGCTCCATAGACTTGGTGATAAGTACAATTCATTTGTAGACATATTTAATGAAGGTTTGACTGTATTTAAAAAAACCTATTATCGATTTTGATATGTTACAAGTTGTTTGTTAAGAAATCTGTATTAATTCCTAATTGAAAATCGTATAGGTACTTAACTGAAATTACCTTATGCTATGTAAATCGCACTGTGTTTACTTTAAAAATTATTTTTATTTTCTTTTAGATACATTTTTTCTATCCACTACATGATATAATCCTTATTATCGAAATATTATTTTTTGGTTTATGGTACCTATTTCGTATCTCATAAATAAATTAATAAATACTTTAACGTGCATTATTTACTTCATATTTACAGGGTTATTTTTAAAACATTAATAACCTCACAGGACTATAGATACCTGCTATGCATTTTTTTTTCAATATTTCTGACTTATTTTTTGTAAAACACTGGACTATCATTACAGTAACTTATATTGATTACGAAAAAATCATTCGTTTCAATACAAGTTAAATAAAATATTAAAAACCATAAAAAATTTTCCATTTGGAATTCGAAGGTTTTTATTATTTTATTTGACTTGTATTTAAAGGAGTGAATTTTTCATATTTGATTTAATGATAGTCCAACGTTTTACAAAATATGTCATAAATATTGAAAAAAAATGCAAACTTTGGTGTCGCATATCTCCATATCTATTTATGTTAGGTCATAATAACTTGAACATTTTCGACTCATAATCAAGGCAAGAATATAATCCTGCGAGGTTATTAATGTTTTACAAATAATCCTGTATAATTTAATATAGTTATGGTTTCGATGAAGAAATTAATAGACGTGTGAAAAACAATTTGATTTCTACCAACTTTTAAAATAATATTAGTACTTATTTTATATACTTCTAAATATTCATCAAAAATTTATATTTTAGACAAAACTCCACATTGTAGTGACTGGTTTGCATAATGATGTAAATATTGTTTCGACAACAAATGAACAAGTCTTTCTTAAGAATACCCAGACACCGTGGAGGTCCGACATTACAATCCATATATATGTAAGAAAATATTGATGTGCCTATTTTAATTTAAAATGATTTATATGCCATTACGTCTATTATCTAAAATTACAAAAATCGAAAACGTAAATTAATTTAAAATTTTAACGGTCACAAATAAATACGTTCCGTCTATTTTTGGTGTTGGGGAATTAATCACCGAATAAGGCGGACAGTTGTAAATCAACGTCTTGTCTATTTTTTAGTGTTGGGGTAACAATCACCAAAATAACAATCTTGTCATTTTCAGTATACGCCCGATTATCTAAAGATGCCAAAAAAAAGCTAAAAAACCTAAAGATGTCAACAATCAAACGTTGTCTGTTACATTTTATATGTAGAGGAAATTGAACCAACCTATGTATATATTTGGTTCTTCGTGAGTGGATATACGATACTCTGCTCAGTGTCAATTCGGTGGAACTACAAAACATGAAATTTGTTTATACGGTGTCAAAACATTTTGTTCAAAGAGTAATTTTCATATGCTTGATGTTTTAATTTATAGATTGTCAGGTAGATGGTTTCATCATTCAGATCGTAAATAATTATTAAAATAAATTTCTTCTGTTCCCAAACCTTCGTACTTTTTTGGAAGTATGTAGGTTCATCGAATTGAATTAGTCACAACGATTATCCCGGTACCCATATCCACCTGTGCAGAATATTAGTCATCAACAATTTTCGTGGCCAGTATTATTGTATTTTATTAACAAACAGACCATCAACAGGCCATTAATGACCCTAATAAATGGTCCTAGAGCGATACTAGGGTACAAAGTAGGAATATTTTGCGAACATTTTGAATATGATATAATTGCACAATACACTTTTAAGTAATAAATTAATAATAAATCAATGATAAATTAATAATAAATAATGACTTAATGATTAAATAAATAGTAAATAGTATTCAGACTAACGGAAATCAATAAGTACAATTTTAGGATTTATTTAATGAATGCCTTTGGAAAGTGAGCGTGACGCGCTGATTACACAAATTATGCATTCCACATTGTAATGCAAACCGTATTTATTATATTGCATAAAATATTGTATGCAAATGAAAAATCAATTCTTTGTAAATAAGAAAACTTTTTTGATCTATAATCGGGAAATGGTTTTGCTCGTCGGATTTCCCGGATGCCAAATTCTCAATTCAATAAAATTTCAAGTTAGGTACATGATAAGGTGAGATATATTATATCATTTTGTATATTTTAGATCCTAAAAAAACTTCGTTAACCGTATGAATAAAAAACTAACCCATATAAACAAAGTTTTTATTATACTCCCTTTCTCATTGAATCAGGTTTCGTGCCTACTGCACACGTCGGGGTCATTACTCATTTGTATTGACCCAATTTGAAAAAACCATTAAAATTTCGAAAAATCCAAAATTTTATTAAAATTATTAAATTCTTTAAACGTAAATTTTTTAGATCTTTTTTATCGTCGCCACGAGTCTGCCTGCAAAGTTTCAGCTCGATTGGATCACGGGAAAAGGGTTATAAATCGATCCAAAGTTTTTCCGGCAGACAACAAACCGTAGACGCTACGAGTTAAAAGAAAGGAAGTAAAAATACATCAGTGTATACGAGAAAGTGACGAGAGAATGTGTTGATTTACTAATTTTGAATCTAAGTAACGATATAATTATCTACCATATAAAATAAAGACATGTCATTAAAAACATTTAAAAATAAAGTAAAATATCATGTGGGGTATAAAAATAAAAGCAAAGGCAGCTGTATAAAAAAATGCAGTCATCGAGGATTTTTTTGGATACTGCTGCCTTTGCTTTTACACCCCACATATTATAAATGTCTTACCGGCTTATAATCTAAAGTTTTATTCCAATTTACTTGAAGAAAATCCTTGCCGTAAAACATTATTATTTGGATTTATAAATATTCTAATATATAAGATTACAAGTGTTTCTATTTGCTGTATGTAAATTATTATATATGGAAGATCTTCCAGCGAAACCCGTAATGGTGCACTCATCAAGATAAGGTGCTTATCAGAGGGAAGATGATTTATGTGTTATACTTCTGCCTCGATCATTCCAGCAGCCTAGTTCACCGGACTGAGATTGTATCGCCGTGTTAAAACTGCAAGTCCACATTGCGCACTCAGTTCACTCCCGCTCCAGCGACAGCACGAAAATTAAATGCTTAACGCTGAAAGAAAGCCCGCCAAAAATGGATACTAAAAAAAATAGTAAAAATTCATGAATGTTTAATTATTGATACTCTAACAATTTCTCAATTTGGCATACACGAATTAATGTTATGAAAGTCAATGGCGCACGTTAAATTGAAAAATGATCGCAAATATTACATTTTATGCGCGGTGTTTACCGGGTTATTATAAATATATCCCGTATATCTGATCTATTTACCCGATATTTCGAAATCCGTTGCAAAGACTCCCTTCGAAAGGAATACGGTTGTATTATGCGACTGCCGAAAAATAATAAAATCATACAATCTATTTATTAAGCACTGTAATGAAAAAATAAAAATTTACTAGTTTTTTTTAGTCACGTTTGGGTGAACTTATTTCACAAAAAAGTCAATTTTAAGATAATAAATAATTATTTAGATAAATCGATTATCAAAAAGAATTTCGTCTGCTAATTACGTTTCTTTTTTATACATATTTTTTTTTAACATTCAAAATTTTATTTTTTTATAATTATTTTTTTCACCGTTTGTTTTTAAATAGTTCTATTACCTTTTAATATTTATAGTTACACTATTTGTACTGTAAAAAGTACATACTACACAAATTAAACTTTAAAAAGCACTCTTACCTTTGAAATTGATGTTAATAATTTCCGAAAATTTGATCGCTGAGGGACGCACTCGCGCGGTTGACTAACAATCCGCGGACATGTTTATCACGACAATATTATCACAGATTTATGAAATAGTCTAGCGCAATGTTTCAGCGGCCGCGGGACACCTGTCAGCGCGGTCTTCGGCGTCTGAATGAGCCACCCGAACTCCGACCCGCCTCTTCCTGGCGGCCTGCGCTCGAAGACAAATCCGACTTCAATAACATCGGTCGCCTGACCCGGCGGGCGATGACAATCGACGGCTCGCACATATATTACTAAAACAGCACTCGGCTCTGTCGCCTATTTTTCCGGGTCGAGAGGCGCGTAAAGAGCGGCGGAATCGCGACTAAATCATCGCGGGCAATATCTCGGCGAAGAGCGATTGTCATTCTTGTCACTCGCGAGTGGTCGCTGCTGCGGCGACGGCTGCGAACTGGGCTACCGCGGGCTGGCCCGGTGCCGCCCGAGCGGTGCCTCCTCCGCGCGCCCCGGCCGCTAGGTTAACGCGGATCCTCCTCGCGCGCGCCGCGATGATCCGCCGACGATTATACGACCGCCGAGGAAATTGCAACCGACGCGCGACGCGTAGGGTACAGCTTGCTCTTGATTTATTTTGATAGCACACGCCATCTGTTCAATTCGAAAAATCCATACTTACTTAAATAATTATACTATATCTACTGTGTTTTCAGTAACACTAACTTGAAAACATAATCTATAAATATATAAAATATATAAAAGCTTATACATCGGAAGTATTTTTTTTCTTGTCTCCAAACATGTTCCACGCATAAAACTATACAAAATACAAATTATACAAAATGTTAATACGCTTTTAGAATAAAGGATTTTTTTACTAATAAACTATTTTTACACAGTTGTATGTTATATCAGTTTCACCAAAAAATCGCAAATCACAGAAAGCAGAAACATTTGTGCAGTTTGAATGTCAGTCAGTCAGCAGTCAATGCAAAAAATTTTACAAATTTATATAATTAATAATTATATTATTAATATTTTAATATAAGTATAAAGCATTAACTTTGTAGTTAGACATTATAACCGAATGTACTATAAACCACTATCAGATTTTAGGTCTACCGGTTTCGAGACGTATGTGTCCAATATTTATCACATACTCAGAATCAAAAAAAATTAAATTGACCTTCAAATAAAAGTTGATGGTTGGCAGATCGACATTTTTCCAAATTAACAAAAAATTATCTATTTCAAATTTCAAAAAATATTGACTCATTGTTGACTATTTTATTATGAATGACTATTTTGATTTAACTTCATTTTCCCTTGTATTTCAATGAAAAACGCTAAACTTTTTTGCCGTCAACAGGAAAGAAAAAAGCCGAAACAAGTTATTTAAAAGCACAATTTCCTCGATTTTTTTTTGAAAAATATGGAACAGAGAATATGGCTTCTTACTTTTTGACAGATAATCGAATATTTGTAAAATTATATCTCATGATGAAAATGATGTTGTGGGCTGAAAATAGTCGCGTTAACCTAAAAATGCCAGACGGAATAATAATAAGCTGTGAAAATATCACAACGCCAAACAGCACCGTTTCAGAATTTTTGATGCTTCAGGTAAGCAAACGTTCCGCTTGTAGTTTTTTTTACAGAACTGCCTACTATAATGAAGTGGGGTTTTGTTATTTGTCACTTTTGGTCGTATTATATATGTCGAGCCACGTTTCTGTAATGAGCAGTGAGAACCCATTAGCCATGATATATAATATCCACTAAAACACAGCCAGAAATATTGGCTATGGTTGAAACTAACCCACGATGTATTACTTCATTATTAACCCATTACTGCATAAAGTTTGCTTTAGTACTAAATCTAATTGTTATGTTAAATAATGGACATTTGGGGTCATATAAAAGATCCAGTTAGTAAAAAACGGAGCATATATACATAGTTTTGATTTTATGACCCGTCCGATATATCGGACGCTATGCACAACGGAACCATACACTTCTTTAGGGCTAGAAAACTGTCCGCTAGCTTTTGGCGGACAGTTCTCAGCACGGTTGGCCCGTATTGTGCCTGTTGCATAGTAGCCTTACTCTCGCAGATGTCTCGATGACAAAGATGTGAAAAAGTTGTCAAAGTATATTTTTATGCCACTTTGGCTGGTAACTTTCCGAGCTCTATTAGAGTGAGAACTACATCCCCGCCTAATCCGAAATCTTTCTTTTCTGCAGTTTTCCCTGTATACACGCTAAAAGCCACCACATAACCAGTGCTGGCACACATAGCCCAATTTTTGAAGCCAAATCTTATCGGCTTTCCTCTAATAAATTGTTTGGCGTAATGTTTTCCAAAGTATGGGATCATACTTTCGTCGACAATATAATACTCATCTAATCCATAGTGTTTTCGGAAAGATTCACCAAGACTATCTAGCAGTGGACGCAACTTATACAGCCTGTCAGAAGAAGCTGAAAATAATGTATTATCATTCAGGTGTAAAGATTGGAGTATCGCTTCAAATCTGTTATATCTTATATTTCCTGCAAGAATTTTCGGCACATCATTATCTCTAGAAAAATAGTATTTTATTTGGTAACTTGGCATAGCCCGACAATAACATAACACCGAAAATAATGTAAATTTCATCTTCTGTAATTCTTTTAGAGAAAAAAGTGGTTCATTATCTTCATCATCGCTTTCTTCACTCGATGAAGGTGCCTGCAAAATTTCAGTATTTGATGATTGGATACCTGAAGATACTGACGGCATAGATAGCATCATCTCGCTTTGCTTGTAATCGTTGTAGATTACATCTACTTTGAATCAATGTGCGTCCCAAATGGTTAGGTTGGCATCATGTTCATCGTCAGACTTGTCACTGTTCTCATCCGTAGCCTGACCACTCCGTTCAATAAGTGGCTCAACGTAAATAAGGTTCACCGCGGTATCATTGTCATCTTCGTATTCTAAAGCCGATAAAATTTCGTGCACCTTCAAGCTGTAAAAGTTGTCTTTTATTATTTTATCAAACACCAAACCTTAGAGCCCGCTATGCATAACGTCCGATATATCGGACGGCATCAAAATCACACACATAAGAAGCAAAGTAACAATTTTGACATAAAATTAAGCATACTTTTTCATAGGTACACATTATTTCATCAAATATTATACATTTTTAAATTTTTTTATCGTAAGTATTACAAGAAAAACAAAATAATGCTAACCATTTTCTTAAAACAGCCCGACCATGATCCGCCATTTTCGAAAATGACAAATAACAAGCAAATTATGGTATTTAACCGTTTCAAATGGGGTTCCCAATATAAAAAAAATATTAAACTATCGTTCAAAACAAAGAAACTACCAAATCATTTATTTTTTCTACCAAATATGTTAAATTTACTTGCGTCCGATTTATCGGACGCTATGCTGTAATGGGTTAATAAGGCACTGGCAGCAGTGAAATCCACGAACGTATTTATGAAGTAATAATTTATTTATTTATTCCAATTAACTCGGCTTGCGTATTCACTTATAAAAATTCCGGCGGAAATGTTTTCTCCGTAATATTTTCAACATTATAAAGGTTACACCGCCTCGAGGTACCAAAAATACATTTAAATTTTTTAAAAATTAAACAATTATTGCACATATAAAATTTGTTTTAGTATAATTGCATAAGTACCTGCGTTAGTTAATATTTTTCATTAGAAAATTATTTTGAAAATCTCAAAATCAGGGCGTTACGTGACGCCCCGCAATGGTACTTCTCCGTGACGCGCGCAGCTGGTGGAGGTAATCATGTCGCCAGGGTTTGAGTGAAATTAATTTTTTTATTATTTTCTTCGAAGTGGTATTGTAGCATATCGAAAAAAATAGATGACAATGTGCAAATGAGATTAATTGAAATTTTTTTTTTCCACGTTAAGAATTCATAATAATCAATCGACTTATTTTATCAAAAAAGTCGCAAGTTACATCGTAGATAATGTAAGTTAGATGTGTGTAAAATTTGAACAAAATCGGCTGAGTATTTTTTGAGATATCATCTCCAAAATTCTGAAACAGGGAGTTTCGAGAAAAACGCAAAAGAATTTAAAGCCATTTATTGAGTGAGTGATGACTGATATTATTCTTAGAACTTTAAGCTATACGATAAAAAAAAAATATTATTGAAAATATCAAAATACCCCTAAAACGATGCACTATTTTATTTCAGACTAGCTGTGCCCGCGCGGCTTTTAACTTTTAATTATATGTTATCAATTCGTGTATAGACTTTAACATATAGATTTACATATGTCGTCGCAGATTTTTTTATAAAAATTTTGAGTTCTACAACTTCTCTATAGAAAGTATTTAAATATCTCCTACCGTTAAGGCAGCGTCCGTATAAAACGCATCGCTGGAACATTTTTTTGTCCACTTTAGTTGTAAAAAAAGTCACCGCGAAAAGCCCTTTTATTTTAACGGGATAATGTTTAGCCTATACATCACCCTGATAGTTCATTCTAAATATTGGTGAAAGAATTTTTGAAATCGTGTGAGTATTTTCGGAGATTACCTACCTCATACATCCAAACTTACAAACTTTAGCTCTTTATATGGTTACGTTTTATTACTTAGTTTATACGGTTACAGGTTAAGTCGACCTATTCCCGTTAAGGGCGTGTAGTTCTCATTGTTTCTGATTTGACTATGAAACACTCTATCCCAAATCTAATCGTTTTCGACATATTTGAATTTAATTGTTTTTTATAAAAAATACCCGATTCCAAATTTATCACTATCAAAAATTTGTAGAAAAAACTTAGTTTCATAGGCTACAGGAGAGGCAAAAATAGTTAAATAAAACAACAGGTGAGTACAACATACTAAATTTACTAAACTTTCAAGTTCCAACAAAACATCTTAAATTTCACGTTCAACATGTCCGTACAAATTTTTGATAAAACCCTAGATTGTTAAACCTCGTTGGATAGCTGATGAAACGTAGATATTTTTAGGCATGCAAAATAGGCGCCATAATATTTTTTAGATATTCTTTAAAGAAAAATAAACTTTCTAAATTTTTATTAGCTTTTTTTTTAAAGTTTTAATCGTTTACAACGACTTATTTATTCGCTTTACGTACAATATTGATTATTGACGTCATAAAGCATCTTATTTTACATGTAAGAAGCAAATAATAGTAATAATAAGACATACACATTTCAAAACCTGATAGCTGATAGCCGAAAACCGGGTATTTTTTATAAAAAACAATAAAATTCAAATACAGTAGGACCTCGTTAATTCAAAATTCAAGGGACCAAAAAAAAATTTCGAATTATCGGAACTCCGTTAATTCAAAATTTAAGGCACAAAAAATCACCATGCGATTGTTTATTCACCAAAAATTGTGAAACTTGAAAAAAACGTTAATTTTGTTAAATTTATGCATATATCTAAAGATATCATTTTAAAAACGCAATATTTATTATGCTAATACAAAGATCGCGACATTTCTAATATTAAAATATCCGATATTGACATATTTTTTATTGTCACTTGCGAAAAAAATCTTTTTTTTTTAAATTTCGTCAAATTTAAAAAAAAAATTCCAATCACGTGATCTAAAATGTATTGATTTATGGCGCAAGGGGCTAAAAATATTTCGAATTACGAATTACCGGAGTTTTCAAATTATCGGGGTTAATAATATATAATATATATATAATTTATAATTTATATTTAATATAAAATTCACATTTTGGAACTTGCAAATTTTAAAAATTTCGAATTATGGCAAATTTAGAATTATCGGAGTTCGAATTAACGGGGTTTTACTGTATCTCGAAAAACGTTAAATTTAGGATGGGGTGTTTCATAGTCAAATCAGTCAGAAACAATGTAAACTACACGCCCCTAACGGGAATAGGTCGACTTAACCTGTAACCCTGTATATTAGTATAGATAATAGATACACAAGCATTGTTAATACGGTAAACGGAAACATTGTTTAACATAATCATTTTACTGCAATATAAATTATGTTGAAAGCCATTTTTTCTGACCAATGTAGGTATTATCTCGTCATCCAAGTGATGAATTTACTGCCAATACAATTCCTCTCGCCGCTATTCTATTCCGCCGAGTGTACTGACCGCACGACTTTTGAGGCCGACCGAATTGCAGTCCGGCTCTGTAATTCCATTGAAATTATGTATTACATTTTATCTCCTCCGAATTAGAATGGAATCGAGTATGCTGACCATTCATTTATTCATCCATTGTTATTTAGTACTTCAGTCCATAAATAGTCCAGAATCATCCAGGACACAAAGATTTTGAGAAAAACTTGTTATTTTGGGAAAAATACGTTTTTTGAAAAAAGCCTGATATTTTTAAAAAAAAGTTAATATAAGGGGTATAAAAAGCAAAAGCAGTAATGTCCCACTGATTTGTCTCTAAGATAAATACAAAAAACTGTCACTACTCAAAGAAATTTTACTGGAATAAATGAAAAATTATTGGAAATATGTTTTTAAAAACAATTGCTATCTCAGTTTTCCTTTTATGTATGTGTAGGTATATACAGGGTTATTCGTAAAATATAAATAACCTCTCAGGACTGTATTTCTGTCTTGATTGTGAGTCGAAAATTTTCAAGCAACCATGACCTAATATCAATAGTTATGGAGATATGCGACATCGAAGATTGCATTATTTTCAATATTTCTGACTTATTTTTTGTAAAACGTTGAACTATCATTACAGAAACTTATATCGAATATGAAAAATTCATTCCCTTTAATACAAGTCAAATAAAATAATAAAAACCCTTGAATTCCAATTGGAAAACATTCAAAGTGGAATTTTCGCAGGGTTTTTATCATGTTATTAACTTGTATTGAAACGAATGAATTTTTCGTAATCGATATAAGTTACTTTACGGGTAGTTCAACGTTTTGCAAAAAATTAGTCAGAAATATTTTTTAAAAAATGGAAAATTTGATATTGCATAACTCCATAACTATTAATATTAGGTCTACTGAACTGCAAGCTACCGGAGAAGCCTCAGCACATACAAAAGTTTGCCAATAAATAAAATTTTTAATATTACATTATCTATATTCTTTCATTTTTAAAAACTACTAATGTCCTGACTAATGATGTTTTGACATAAAATAAAAAAAATATGCGCAAAAGATACGCATCGTATTTTCAATCTTCCTTATTTTTATAATCTCATCGCATAATTGAATGGCAAAAATTCAGAACATAATTGAAGGTAGAAAGCCAAGAGAGCTTTAGTGAGTATTTCGAACTTTACATAGAGTAATATAATGTTTCGTCAACCTGATTTTGTCAATATTTCTCGTATTATTAAAGGATTTCCATGTGTGCTTTGGATTAACAAATATGGAAATCGTTTAATAATAAAATAAATATTGACAAAATCGATTATCAAAATTGATAAAACTTTATTTTGCTCTCCTGTAAGTTCTAACGCTCTTTTGGCTTTCTACCCCCAATATACTAATATACTTTTTATTGTATTTTATTTTACCTATAAACAAATGTGAAAAGTAGAAAAGTTGATTTTTTTTAAATATTTAAACTACATATTGTATTTAAATACCAGCTTACTTGTATCCCTTGTTACGGCCGTTCACAAATTACACATTTAATGCGAATTTAATAGAAGAATTTCGCAACAAAAAGCGCTTGAATATAAATTGGTTTCGCTAATGCTCTTTGATTAGGGATTTAAATTTGGGGCGCTATTTACCATTCTCCGCTCTAAAAATCTACTAAAATAATTGCGCGTGAGTTTGCCAAATTGTGATAATTCATTGAAAATATGTACGTAAGTGCACATTCGGAGTACATATATTTTAAATTCGCACACTTCAATTTGGTTAATTTAAAAATCAACCTGTTAGAAGTGCTGGAAATCATTGCACCAAAATAAATTATTCAGCGGACATATAAATGAGATACAATGAGATAAATTTCAACACCTAGCTCGAGGATTTTCTGATCCGGAGATAAAACCTAGAGAACCTAAGATTCTGGGAAACATACTTTATTTAAATAATCTTACGAAAAAAGCGACTTAACCTTCTAGCCGTAATCCGTGGCTACGGATAGAGTTTTTACTTTCGACTGTTTCTGTGTACAACTTCATATCAATGCTTCTCCTGTTTTACTTGTTTGCGCGCATCAAATTTTTTATTAAAGCCGTATTATATTCGCATTAACTTTACGTCTACGAGTTTTTACTGACTTAAAACCATATTAATATGGTCCTTAGACCTACATGATCATTAATGTATAAAAATATGATGATATATTAATATAATATGTAAGTACTGCGAGTTTATATTGCTCTATCCAGTGGTAATGGTGCGTGTAGTGAACGCACGTTGTGCTGAGGAAAAGTGCGAATCTCGGCTGTATTTTTTTTTTGGGTCGCAATCCTAGGATTGATCTGCAACAAGCACTCGCCCTCTCCACTCCTCTCTGTCACCTGCCAGCCTTTTCATCTTTTGGTAGGTGCTACAGCGCACATCTCCGATAATCTGGTCTACGTAGCTTAATCTTGGGCGGCCTCTACGATTGTTGCCTTCAACATTTCCCCAGACGATGGTTAAAAGCAGGCCCGGATGCCTTATATTAGGTCCTTACATATGAAATTGACGTTTAATATGGGAGGAACATAAAGCCGATTTTTTTTTATTATAATATATTTATTTAATCATAGTATGTACCATTGCTATCTATGCACTTTTGCCATCTCATAGGTAGTTCATCGATCCCTTTACTAAAAAAACCATTCGGACGGGAATCAATAAAATCTTTGAAGGCGGTTTGGACTGCCCCATCGGAGTTGAATTTTTTCCTTTGCAAGAAGTTATCCAAATTTCGAAAAAAATGGTAATCTGTTGGGGCAAGGTCCGGAAAGTACGGTGGATGTCTTAGACATTCCAATTGAAGCTCCTCTAATTTGGTAGCCGTCTGTTGTGCAGTGTGTGGTCTAGCGTTATCATGAAACAGCATTGGCCTAGAGCGATTAACCAGCCTCGGTTGTTTAGCAGCTAGCTTTTCCATCATGGTTTGCAGTTGCTGACAATAGACATCTGCCGTAATCGTCTGGCCAGATTTACGAAAGCTGTAGTGAACGACACCAGCACTAGTCCACCAAACGCTCACAAGTAACTTTTTTGGAGTCAATTTTCGCTTGGGGCATGGTTTGGCTGGTTCGGCAGGGTTCAGCCCTTGTGATGAGCGCTTCCGATTATTGAACAGGATCGACTTTTCATCACAGGTAATGATTCGATTTAAAATCCCTTCATTATTGTGCCGGTTGAGTAATGCAACGCAGCAGTCAACGCGCGTTTGTTGATTTGCTTCACTCAATTCGTGAGGTACCCACCTTTCAAGCTTTTTCACCTTACCAATTTGCTTCAAGTGGATTAAAACAGTTTTATCACTAACACCGCAGCCTGCAGCTAACTCGGATGTGGTTTGCGATGGATCCGCTTCCACAATAGCCTTCAATTCTTCATTATCAACTTTGGTCTCCGGCCGTCCACGGGGCTTGTTCTGCAGGTCGAAATTTCCAGAACGAAAACGTTGGAACCAAAAACGCACTGTGTTTTCTTTTGCGGAACCGTCGCCATATACATCATTAATCCTTCGAGCCGTTTCTGCAGCACTGGTGCCACGGTGGAACTCGCACTCGTAAATAACGCGATATTTCAAGTTTTTCATTTTGTAAACTGAGTGACGCAAAGAAAAAAACAATTGAGGAAAAAACAAATGAATTATAATTTTCAAAACACAAATATATGAGTAAATAGCTGTATAAATTTGGATTTGGAATTCCTAACCAAAGAGAAGATATTTGAGATCAAATTTGCCAGTACGGCAAAACGCCAATTTCATATGTAAGGACCTAATATTATGGCCTATCCAAATTGCTCGATTCTGTTAAGGAGCCGTCTCTTTTCGCCCACCCTGCTCAACACCTCGTCGTTTCGGATATGTTCAGACCAATGGATCCTCACCATGCGCCTGTAGCACCACATCTCAAAGGCCGCTAGCCTCCCGGACATGCTCTGGCCGATGGTCCATCTTTCGCCGCCATACATCAGCACACTCCAGACAAGAGTTTTAATCAAGTTTTTCCGAACCTTTAAATCTATGTTGGGGGATTCCAGGATTTTGGATTTTTTGTTGAAGGCGACTCTTGCCTGTTGTATTCTGCTTATGATGTCAGCCTATGAGCGGCCATCTTGAGAAATTTTGCTACCCAAATATGCGAATTCTTTCACTTGTTTGATAGCGACGCCACTCAAAACAACATTTGTCGACACTTCTTCTCTTCCAACAACCATGCACTTTGTTTTGTCTTTGTTTATTATTAATGTAGTAGGTATAATACTGTACGCCTCCTGAATCTAGAGTAGTGATAAAAATACCTAACTCAACGTGTGTAGTTCAAAGTATAATTAAGTGTAACTTAAAATAAAAATATAAGTTTTAGGGAAAAATTGGCTAAAGCCGCGTCAACACTATCTAGCGAAATAAATTGACACTGGATCGCGTTCTGCCGGCTATATTAATACTGAGTTTAGTATAGAATTGTGCGGTAGGTATATTCTTACGGTAGGATTACGTGTTTAACAAAAACGATAAAATGCCAATGCATAAGTAGACCTGTTCCGATGCCCACTTATACATCAGAATGTTATGAAACAGGTTTAAACGAGGAGTATCATTAGCGCTTAGAAATGTATTATTTCCTACAGTAAATGCGTGCTTATTTGGTCTAGCGGTAAGACACTCGCCTAGTGATCAAAAGTGTCCAGTCTGCAGGGTAGAGCCCCACCCCGGAAGATCACAAATATAGTTCTATTTTCATAGCTCAAGCGCTTAAAGTGTATATAAAAAAAAATTGCAACATAAAACAATTAATCACCATGAAGAAATTGCAAAGAGGTTTCATACGAAAGAGGAAGAAACATGCTAAGACACATACACAAAATAATCTTTTAAAATGTAATGAGAATAAAAGTAAGTTTAAATCTGCTTTAACATGACGACATTAAATTAAAAATGGCAATATTAACTGCATTATTGACAGGATAGTTTAATAATGAGGTTAATATTGTATAATAATTATTAATTAACGATTATCATAAAAAATGCGAAAATGTATTAGTCGCTAATTAAACTATTCGGAGAATATAAATTCTTGATTTTTACAACTATTTACGATATTAACCATAAAAATGCAATTGAATGAGGCGTATTAGACAGCAACATTTTTTTTAACATTTTTTCTCAGTGATTGATTTCAAAGCTCCTGGTTTAGAGAAACTGGTTTAGAGAAAGTATTATTTATTAATAAAATAAAATAAAAAACTGGTTTAGAGAAAGTATTATTTATTTATAAAATAAAATAATATAAAAAAGTAAAAAATAAAATAAATATAAAAATAAACAAAAAAAGAAGAAGAAAAAGAAAATAAAAAAATATATACCATAAAGAAGTTGCAGACGTTACAGGAAGTTAGACGGATGGACGGACGGACGAACAGACAACGAAATTATTATAACTGTGGCGTATAGATGCAAAACTTCCACTATCCACATGGGCTCCTAATGGATAGTGCGGTTTTGCATCTATACGCCACAATTGGGATGTACCTATGCCGTAAAAAATTATAATGAAACGAATTTTGTCTGTCACGTCACGTCAAAAAAAATTGAATATATTCTCTGATGCTTCACGACGGTGTAACTCTTTAAACAAGCATAACATAATTATGCATTAACAAGGACATCTATCGACAAAGTATGAAGTAATACGATAGCCGTGTTTCCAGTAGAAAAAAGTTTTTTTAATAGTTTGGTTCCAACTGGTTCCATTGTTTTCGTAGCAGTTCTCCCCTGCTTATAAACTAAGAAAATTACTGAAATTCCTAAATATTATGTTTGCATCTCTGACTATTTCTTATCATTCAATTATTTTTAATAAATAATTTGTAACCGGATTCATATGCAGGTCATATGCACGTTTAAACTAGCTGACATTCATTCAAATATTAAATAATAAAAAATAAGTGCGCTACATAGGAATGTTCACTCATTAAAGATAAATAATTTCGCTCCACGGTTCAATGCTTACATAAAAAAGTATTCGGAACTTCACTGAATAGAAATTTCACCTTAAGCGGGCTACTCACACGCCTGCTACAGGGGCAATCTAGGGTGTAAAAGTGGGGATGACCCTTAAATTGTGATGTGTGTAGGCAAGCAGGGGCAATTTCCTAGATTGGCCCTGCGGCAGGCGGCAGATCTCCCCTGCCGCCCTGCTAGATCGCTGCGTGTGTAGCGCCATTGGGGCAGAGGGGCCAAAAAATCAAAAGATCGGTATACCGATCTTTTGATTTTTGGATAATACTGGTGCCATTCTCAACGCGTGTGTTTATCTCCACTTATACTCGAACACTGAGCGGCAGGCATGTGTGTAGAGACAAACCGATATTGCCCCGACCGCCGTGCGCCCTAGATTGCCCCTGCGGCAGGCTAGAGACAAACCGATATTGCCCCGACCGCCGTGCGCCCTAGATTGCCCCTGCGGCAGGCTAGAGACAAACCGATATTGCCCCGACCGCCGTGCGCCCTAGATTGCCCCTGCGGCAGGCGTGTGAGTACCTACGCGTCAAGCTTCATGTGTTATAATCTGTACTGCAGCAAAGCAATTTCTGCAAGCCTTTTTCAAATATAGCAAAAAATTGCAACACTCAATTTGTGCAATCAATTTGTTCAGCAAAAACTCTGTTAAACAAATTAATTGTTTTTAATTTGCAGACTCTTGAATGAGTTGGCCAACGCTTCATCTAGTTCACAGGGTCTATCTAGTGATGAGATAGTTTTTAGATTATTTTTAAATTCTTAACTTTGAAATATAGCGTTATATTTTATGTTCACCGTCGCAATGAACCGGTTTAGGAGCACGAGAGAAAAATAAAAATAAAACGTGTCCACCTTTTTTCGAAGTTCTCAACATTTAAATACTCAATTATTGCACTTATTTTAAATGCTGTTTTACCCAGTTAACGTTGTAAAGTGATGAAACAAACATGTCTTACTTATACAGACTTCGCCCAGCATGGAGGATGACGTTTCCCGTTCATTGACATGTTAATACATACCTTTAAATATCGATGATTTATAAACAAGATTGTTTTTAAGTCGTCGCAATCAATCAACAATATAATTATTTTTTTAATAATGGATACATTATTTTGTATAGTTGAAACTTTTATTTATTCAAATAAATTAGGTGAATCAAATGAAATATAAGTAGAAAAAGTATTTGGTTATGTCCCAGGCCACCAAAATAAATAGACATGAATTGATATAGATTCATTCAATTTAGAAACAATTATGAATAGACCAAGCTATATACTCTTAAAAAGTATAATGTTTTAGTATATAAGTCGCGCTTTATTACGAGAAGTCGTTTTTACTTAAGAGACGCGGTTTTAAACAAAAAAAAATACGTCTTTTATAAACCTTGTTTACTAGAGGATTAATAATGCAAGAATAGATACTTTCTGCAGTATAAATGTGTCTTAGACAAACGCGAGATGGAACGTTCTTATGCTGTGACCTCCCCTAAGGAAGTAGTTTAGTTCATCTCTACATATTTTATACTCTGAAGGTTGTACAGGCTTTCGTAAATGATTCATCTATTATTTCCCTGTCAATTAATCCCTAAAAAAAATGTTATCGACGGAAGGATTTATTTCTGTAAGACTTTCTATTTGATTATCAGTTAGAACAGAACAAATTATCAGGTCCCCCGGTTAAACACGTGCGTAAACCTCCTCCCCTTTAAAAAGCAATACGAGCACACCACTTTTTTCGTTTTTGGAAGTGAAAATAATTACAGTAAAATTAATTTTATACATTTTTTACTTATATTTTTGTGAATTAATGTTCTACTGGCAATGCTGCGCTCGACAGCTGAGTTCGTTTAGATTTTAGATGCAAGAATTCTCATCGCTGCAATTATATACATATATGCGTAGGTATACATGTGTGTATACGGGTGTACAATAGGCATGATGACAGATTTTGAAATAACATTCTATATTGTAGGTAAGTACACGTCTACTACCTACTACCCAAAATTTCGTTATTTCAGTAATAAACTAAGTTTTACGCAAATAATTGCATTTTCATCTACATATTTTTAATTTAGCGCAAAAACGCACGCAGCTGTCATTTCGTCTACGTGACGTCAAGCCTCAGTAAACATTGCATTGTGTCTACGGTTCAAAGACACGGTGATGGGTACTGAGGCGTGACGTCATTCGCCCTGACCGGTGTTTCAGTTAAAATGGCGGATTGCACAATTTTATACTTTTATTTTATTGAAAATCTTATTAATCTCAATGTGTATATTAAAACTGGATCATTTTTTAGAATCCTTTCAAAATATTTTCTTCTCTAAAATCACTTATTCTTTAATACTGTCATCATGCCTATTGACTATTGGTTGGCAACATAACCCATTTACAATGTGTGTATACATTTGACTATTAGTTGGCAATATCACCCATTTACTTGATGACGAGACAACAATTCTATAAAATAAAATTATATTCAAAAATTTTACCATGAAGCACACACCTTACGTCATTAACTATTTGAACCTTCATAGGTTAATAATACTACTCGTAGGTACATGGTGCGGGGAAATTATTTTGTATTATAATTTTATTTATGCGATTAAAGAATTGTATGAAATAATTATTTCACGTTCTACCACCGGTGTTCCCGAATTAAATACAAAGTACCAAATAATAATCGTTTCTTGTTGCCGTTAACTATAATTCGAAGATAATTCGTTTCAATCGCGAACCAAGATATTATATATGCATGTAGATACATACATCTGTACCTCATACCTCGAATAATATATGTAACCCAAATACACTTGCAACAAAAAACCTGCTAAAAACAATAAAAATACCATTACGAGCTCTGAAAGTGGCGCATTAGTGATACGGTATTATGTACGCAATTCGCACAGGATTAAAAGAGCAAACATCGATAACGACACTTGCATATTGGTATTTCAAATTTCCACTAGTACTTTGACTGCATTGAAAAGAAAACGTAATATCATAAATGAGGGGAATAAAAACAAAGGCAGCAACATCCCACTGGGGTATTTGTGAAAAAAATAAATAAAAAACCTGTCACAACTAAGGAAATTTCTCTGGAATCTATGAAATTTACATTTTACTGGAAATATATTTTTAAAAATAATTGCCACCTCCTACCACCTCCTTTTCTATACGTGTTAAAATAAATATTGAACTTTTTAATATGGATATTGCTGTGTTTGCTACCAAATAGTGGACACTGCTACTTTTGCTATTAATATAAATGGATATCGCTGTCTTTGCTATGATGTTTCAGTCTAAAATCGACATCAACTCTCACTTTAGCATGAAGCGGCCATTGAGGGTTGAAGAGGATTGCTACCTTGGCTTTTTACACTAGGAGGTTTTGGTGTATTTACTTTTAATAGTGTATTGGAAACATGATTTTTAAAGTGATATACAGCTTTATTTCCTATAATTCAGCCTATTTTAAATTATTAATCCTCAGTTAGTGCATTCAGTATTTTTTTGTATATTGCTGTCTTTGCTTTTATACTGCTCCTCATATACCTACAGTTGTAATTTTTTTCGGCAGACAAATGATTTTTATTTATTCAGTCAGTGTCTTTAATGTTTTCTTTTTCGTACGTAAACTTATAAGAAAAGTCGTATGTGCTACAAGGAACAGTTAATAATGAAATCAGGACTCTACAACGAACGCAAAAGCTACAACAAACTACATGGAAAAATACGAGGGCAAGTCAAAAACTATCTACATTCTTTTTTCACAAAGGTAGTGGTTCAACATGTTCATAATTTTTCTACAAAGTCACCTTCCTTATCAATGTACTTGGTCTAGCCGCCCAGAAGCTGTATATTCCTTCCAAGAAGGAGGTTTTCCGTTGATCGCGAAGCCACGTTTGCACGGCTTCCTGCAAGCTTAAGTCTGTGGGATTCCGCACAGACTTTACGCCGAGCTCATCGTGGATAATTTTATGGACAGAACCATGATTGACGTCCAAGAAGACGCCACCACGTGGAATCTCGCTCGTTCAAAAAAAACATAAAAAGTCCCTGAATTGTGATTAAAGTCTAGAAATCGGATCACTGCTTGTTGTTCCTCCTTGATGCATACTCCTTGCGAATCGAAAATGTTTACACTCTAATTGCCGGAAGGCAAATGACTCGATCAAGATCAAATTTTGCACAGACGTAAAGATCGCAAACATACCAACGCCAACGTTTTACAAAAAATAAGTCAGAAATATTGGAAAAAAAAATGCAAATTTTGAAGTCGCATACCTCCATAACTATTGATATTAGGTCACGGTTGCTTGAACATTTTGACTCATAATCAAGGCAGGAATATAGTTCCTGAGAGGCTATTAATGTTTTCCAAGTAACCCTGTATATAGCAGAGATATTTACGCCCAAAATCATTAAGTGTCCGTAGAATATTATATTTATTTTATTTTAAGTAAACAGTCAATCGACACTATTTAGAATAAAATGAATATGACCTAAATAAAAATTAATAAGTATTAAAAGCTATTTTTATCATATAAGTGACGTAATTATAATACAAACATAATAAATTAACGTGTTCAGTTTATTCAAATATAACTCAAAGAAAGTGAATGTAGGAGCAAAATAACATTGATTAATTTATTTGAATAATTATATTCAGATACATGACCATTAGGGTGGAGTGAAAATGTATGGAGAATTTTTTTTTCTATTTTTGTAATAGCATAGTGGTAAAAAGTTGCCTATGGATGAATAAATGAAGTATGTTAAATAAAATTTAACATATTTTAACGGTTTGAGGTGCCCCAGCACAAAATAATTTTTATAAAAAATATTATTTCATCTATTTTTGACAGCCTCAATAAGATGTATAAAAACCTTAATAATCTATTGGAATAGTATTTTTCATATTATTTGAAACACATATTTTTATGTAATTATAAAAAAAACATATAAAATTTAGGGTTTATGGTACCCCAAAGCCTCTTAAATCAAAAATAAATCAAGAAATTTGCAAATTAAACGCGATTCATATTCATGAAATATTTATTAAAAGTTGTTATAAAATAGGCAAATTAAGTGGAAAATTCACGTTTGGTAGAATAAATAGGCATCATCTGACGTGATAACAGTCTGGCCCTGATAAAACCATCACGTTTTACCTCTCCACATACAGCACCTGAAGCTTCAATTACGAGCTTGATGCAACGCTCCACGGCTAGAGTTTGACAGGAAAAGAGTACTATATTATTTTTCGTTCTAACACCACTTTCTACAATTTCTTTTAAAGCTTCAGTAGATAAACTTTTAGTTATAGGTGGCTCAGTAACAGTAATTTGATTATCGTGCCAAACAATGATATCGGTATAATGGGAAGCATTGAAATTAAATGATGGAACTTTGAATTTTCGGATTCCTGCGACTTTCTCCGATCTTGCTTTCAGAATGCGTTGGCAGGCCAGTTGCCGTATCACTTTGTTGTCATCAGCAAGCATGGCTATAAGAATATTTTCTGGATGACCAAAATATTCATTTCTTTGTAAAACTGGATCAATCACTTTCTTCAAACTAACGTTTAAATAGCGACTTCAATTAATTGTAAACCACAAACACTGTGCTCCATTTACACACGAAGGATTGCATTTGATTTGAAACCACATTCGCCCATAAACTTTCATCACAAAATTGGCCAATATAAGAAGATTCTCTTCCGGATCAGTCTTTGTGACATATAATCGTAAGATCCTGTTCGCAGTCGTTAGCCACGTGGAATGGTTCAGTGAACCGGGTTCTCTATTTGCCAGGTCAGAAGGGAAAATACCAGTGCTAATGGCAGTCATTATATCAAGTAGACATGTTTGATCGGTGCTTAGATCTTTAGTAATAACAGGAAGCGGCAAATTTCACAACTGGCTTTTTTTCACATTGTTGCAGTTCAAATCCTATTGGCTCTGAAAAACATCGAGGTCCAGTCGTTTGACCATTAAATAACTGTCAAATGTGATAACTGTCACATTTGACAGTTATTTAATGATTGGGTGCGTTCAAAAACAAAAGAATAACTATTTATACGATTTACGCAAAGTTTAGCATTTGGTTTTGCAGTAACGAAAATTGATAAATTTTGTCCTAACGGGGGCACCTTTAAATGTAAACCTAAACAAAAAATATTATCGCATTTGCTTATTATGCCTATCACGCAGCTTTTTGCGGGTATACCATAGTAAAATTAAAAAAAAAATTCACTCCACCCTAATGACCATATCTACTGTTGATTTGTCGGCTCTTTTATAGGACAAAATACATGGATTAACTGATAACTGGGTCTTGTTAGTGATAATTCGAAAAAATTCCGTATTCTAGAAATCTCAATATGCTACACATATCGTATATTATATATTAATAAAAATGAGTAATTAATAAATATTAATAAATAATAATAAACACACAATATTAAAAAAAAATCACAACTCTTATAGTTGATCGTTATATAATCGCGACTTTGAGACAATAATTTCTGACTCTTATCTTTCTTCTACACTCACATAGACACACTACACATCATTTACCTCTACAACTAGGTACGGGTCCTAGCCTCATCGAGCCTTCCTGGGCTTACCGCCAATTGCTGACGCCAATAATCAATATGCCTTTATTTATATTTTCTTGCAACCTCATTTTGGATTTACCTATTCTTTATGGTCTTCGATCTCTTTTCTTATGAATTTTGTGACTTTCTACGGTCGTAAACGTTTCTGAAGTTCTTTTTCGTTCGTTCTTTCGTTCTTTTTCTTTTTCGTTCTTTTTCGTTCGTTCTTTCAAATACATCTGTTGTTACATTTTCCTTGTTAGAATCCAGGTTTCTGACGCGTATGAAAGCACTGATCTTATTATTATTTATTTTTTTTACTTTTTTTTTATACAGCATTATACAGCATTACCTTTGGTTTTCTGAGCATAATTTGTTCTTCATCTTCGGCTGTTTTTGTAAGTCGAAGAAGCAACTATTAACATAATAGTTTTTAATAAATTTCTGTTAATAGTGATATTAGGTAAGAAAACTTATTATCTGACTCGAAAGAGCAATTTTCGGTTAGCTGCAATCAACTGGCATGCACTTGATATTCCTTTGATTCACTTCAAGACCCAAACTTTTTGTTGCTATTTCTAGTGATGTCGATTTCATCGCCGTAGACCAAAAGCCTCTAAAACAATTCATGTGAGGGTACAAATACCTCTCACTTATCCTGGATATCCTAAAACGTTTTCTGTGAATAGACGTTCGAGAATGAATACTGCTCGACCACGAAACTATTTTTTATTTAAATTAATGATTCGAGTGTATGTGGAAACTACTTTGAAAGTGATCACATTATAATTGTTTTAAATGTACTAAAATATTTTCGACATTCTCATAATTTTATTGACGTATGCTGTATTATATAATTTTATATATTTATATAGAATTCCATATTGTTCCTCTCTTTTTTACAAATAATTTTAATTATAATGTATTGTACACTTATTAGATATAAATTATTAAACTGTACTGTTTTAACTTGATCATCTTTTTTTTCAATAGAGATGCGAACAAGGAATACGTGTCACATCAATATTCTTACTGTTTTCAAACTAAGCTAATCGCTTGTGCTATGAAAATAGGACTAGCTTGCTGGTCTGGAGTGAGGTTCGAACCTGTGGCCTTTGAATCACGAGGCGAGAGTGCTAACCACAAGACCTATTTTCGTCACAATGATAGAAATATTAACATTTGACAGATGTCTTGACGTTTCTCTAGTGTTGGGGTAACAATTACCAAATAACAATATTCTTATTTTCAGAATAGGTCGGAAAATCTTGTTCTTAAAGAGGGATCGTTTAATTGAGCAAGTTACTCTACTTATATTTGTGAAGAAAATATTGGCTTTAATTTAATATTTTAACTCTTTGGACGAAGAAATTATTGGGTAGTTGTTTGTGAAGCTATTTCTAACAACTTTCAGAATAATATTAGTAGGTACTTATTTTATGTAACATTAATCAAAAACATATATTTTAGACAAAACTCCAGATTGCAAGGACTAGTTTACGTGATGATATAAATATCGCTTCGACATCGGATTTTTTTATTTTTTTTATTATTATTAATTATTAAATTTATACATATTTTTATTATTACAGATCGTGCCAAGCCTTATGCAGCTTGTCGGCACGTTTCTTTTTCATTTTCTTGTATAAGTACATAGCATATTTATTTATAGGTATAATTTACAAAGGATAAAATATATTTAAAAAATAATAATATTAATGAGCATAACAAAACTTAAAGTAAACTTGGTAGTGAGTATTTTTAAGTAAGTATTTATAAACTGGTATTTTTAAGAACCTCCAGATATCATGGAAATCCCACATTACAATTCATCTGTGTCACAAAATATTGATTATTTTAATTTAAAATTATTTATATGCCATTACTGCATAACTATCGGGCGTTGAAAAGTTATATTGCACCATCGTAAATGTAGATACAATAATATAAGTTGCAATATCTGCCGGATGCATAACACACTGAATTATAACCATTTAGATTCACGACTATTTTCCGAAGGCTTCATCTAAAATTGTAAATTAATTAGGTAATTACACGGTCATGAATAAACATATCCCGTCTATTTTTGAGTATTGAAGTAGTAATCATCAAATAAAGTAAACTGTTGTAAATCTACATCTTATCTATTTTTGAGTATTGGGGTAACAATCATAAAATAACATTATTTTCAGAATAGGTCGATATCATATTTAGAGGTAGCACGTCTTGTAAAAATATTGTTTTATGAATATTACACACTTATTATGAAAAGTACATATATGTTTTTATACATAAAATATCAGAGCAATGTAATATTTCAAAATAAATATTTTTTTGGAAAAAATATTACTTCTCCATTCATTCGTTAGTAAAGTTTTTAAAAATATATCTACTATAATCATATTTTTCATGAGTACAGGTTAATTATATTTTTCATGGTTAATACACAGTTTGTTAGCTCCTTAATTAACAATAAATTGCAATTGTTACAATCGTTTATAATGTTTAGCAATTCTGGTTTAGCAATAATATTTTTTCATGTATCTGTCAAGTGCCAGACGATCATAGAATTATTTTATCCGAAATACACAAGCATAAGCCTAACACTCGCAGCCCACTATAAAAGGTGTGCCTTACAAACGACGAGAATTATATTTATTTAGGTGTATTTTATTGCAAGTTATTGGGAACACTCTAACGTGCAATATATAAAGCATCTTACGACTGTTGTATTCAGCACGCCCTGCTCTCGGTGGCACCATTTTCCGCGACACTTTTGGCTTTAAGGGTTTCCCGGAACTCGCCGGCCGGGTTCTCGAATTGGCAAACGAATATTTGAACATTAAAGCGAGTCTGTTACACTATGTGGTACTACTCTTACTGGAAGGACGACCGGTTTGGTCATAACGGAGCCTCGGTTCAAGTTCACGGTGGATGTAAGGCACTGGCACTGTTACATTTGATCGGGGAATCCGCATAACGCCGCAGCGCTCGGTGGTGTGGAGCCAGTAGCTGGAATTAACCAATTAAATTTTCTCCACCTGCTTAATCTTAATTCATATTGTCTAAATATGTGGGATGATACGGGCTATTCAGAGTCTAGGGATTAAGTCAATGTAATGCATTTTCCAGGTCCGGCAACAGAACTATTGGGGCCCGGACTCGGAGGATTTTTGAACACACTTCGTTTTTCTTTATTAGCTAATCATATTTTAAAAATGACTTTTAGCTGTTATGTATAAAAAAGTTCAAACAATTTTTTTTATAAAAATTATAAATTAAATTAATCGAATTAGCTATTGGCCATTGTTGTCGATGTACTTTTGGCCTTTTAAAGAAAGTTCATCGATGCCTTTGCTATAGGAATCCTGTATTTTGTACCCAGAGAAGAATGACGCAGCTAGTACTGCTGAAACCCGTCAAAAATGACGGAACATTGGTTCGCGTCTTTGCTAAGCACTAGTATATAAGTATTTATAGCATCTTCTTGGCGGTACACGGAGAGGCGGCCGTAACAACATGTGTTGAGCAGCCGGTTCGGGTTTGCTGGCCCGGAGTCAAGCCCCATCTCCGGCAGTTTAATTTAGTTTTTTTAGCCGTGAATTCGAACGAAATTACGGAGGTTACACGAAGTTACGGGGACAGACAAATAGACGGACTGACGGAGAGACAAAAAAATTATTATGTTTGATTACCAAAAAAAACATTACCATTACTAACAAATCTTTGAGAAGAGACATCAAAGTCTCTCACCAATATACGATCTATATAAATGCATGCCCTGCTCGATTAACCTTTGCAAGTAAAACATTCCTCACCTCAACTTAACTTTACCTACCGTTTCACGTATTTCAACATGATTTGATTAACTTATTTATTTTCAATATCATATATTTCTAATCTATACGTATGTGATGTTTTAATCATGTTCTTATTAAAACGACAAGATAAACATGTCATTGTAAGATATACAAAAAATAATCACCTTTGATAAAGAAGCGAGCTAGTGAGACCTAAGACGAAATGTTACTATGATAAGCCCAATCTCGCGATAACGCAACAATCGCCGTCCAACCTTAATCAGTCACATTCATTGTCTCGAGAGTACCAGTGAAGATTCTCATTCTTCAAAATGAGCGAAGCCCAAAAGAAAAGGCGAAGTTTCATGTTCTTCGCCAAGAAGCAAATGTCGGTGAACATTCCACTGGCGGATGAAGCGGCGGTGGAGATGGCGTTCGCCAACAACCCGAAGAGTCCCGCCCCCGTCATCCTGAGGGCCAAGAATTCCCCCTTCTTCCAGCAGGGAGCAACACAAAAGAGGTAGGTTATGTCTATCTTTTTTACATGTGTACATATTACGCTCATTTCTTCTTCTGTACCACGATCCAAGAAATTAAATAAACACTTGATCCGACAGTTCGCATGAACTGGTTGTTAAAATGGAAAACCTTTTGCCGAAATATTTGTGATAAAATTACGTATTTATAATATGTTCCATGATATTGAAAATTGCTGTTTATCTCCAAATCCTCTCTCTCAAAAAAATCTCAAAAAATCTCAAGGACCTCAAAAGAGGATTAATGACCCACGTAAAACGGTCGATAATAAACACTAAAATTTAATTTATTATATGCAGGGGGTCGTTGATTATTTTTGGAGGACATCACTGACACCATCGTAAGCAAAGAATAAATTAATTGAACACTCGGTACAGAGAAATAACAACTACTAAAAGAAAATTATGCAAAGGAAGACAAAGACAGAAGTAAAATCGAATAATAAGAATGGCAATCGTAACCAAAAACTTATCTGCTGTAACAAAGAATGGAATTTATATTAAGAATGAATGGTGAACGGCGACGAGCAAAGAACTTATTAGCCGGAAGAGGGTACTGAAGTGTGTTTTGATACACAAATCAACGAACTAATCAGCTACGTAAAAGAAAAACGACGTCATCACTGTAGAATGAAGTGACAGCAATCGATGTAAATATACGTACCCTAATATTTGATTTACGTTATAAAATTAATGTTGTATATTATATTATTTCCTAATCACTACTATTAAAAAAAACTATATATTAATACAAAAATATAAATCTTTTTACCTCCATTTTCACTCACTATTATTTTAAAATATTGCGTAGGCAATATTTTAAAATAATAGTGATTTTATAATGTACTTTAATGTAATTTTTATAATGTACTTGACTAAGAAAAATGTGTATTTGTGTTGTAGTTTATATAAGATGTACCTACTTAATAATATTAAGTTCGACGTGGTTTTATCCATTAAATAATGCGAACAAAACTGGTATCTTATCTCCTATATAATAATCATTCTTGCAAACACATCAATCAGTTTTAATGCATCCATTTTTTGATCTTACTTATTTTTTCTTTAATAATAGTAAAATGATTTTGTGATGACTTTATTAATACAATTAATAAGAATATACATACTTCGTTTTCACGATTCAACATACACTTACTAAAAAATTAAGTATTGACAATAACAAAATAAAAATAAATATATGGTAAATGAATAAATAATTAAAGACCATCGGCCCCGAACATGTTGGTACATTCAACAAATAAGTGGCGAAAACAAAGCATGTTCTTATTGATTATATTTCTTATCCCTCCCTTTATATTAACTCGTGGCGTCTGCTTGCTTGACGAAAAAACTTTGGATCGATTTTTAACCCTTTTTCCGTGATTCAATCGAGCTGAAACTTTGCAAGCAGACTCGTGGCAACGATCAAGAAGATCTATCAAATTTTCGTTAAAAAAAAAAGAATAAATTTTTGGATTTTTCAAATTTTTAATGTTTTTTTCATACAACTTACTAAGTTGTATGAAAATATTTCAACGCGTCTGGTAGACACAGAACCTGATTATAGTATAATTTTGGATTTTTGGAATTTTTTTATTACTCCCTTTCGTAGCGTCGCTCGACCGAAGCCCAACGCGTAGGTTAAGCGCCAAACCAGTTTCCACTAGTAAATGAGAAAGGGAGTATAATAAAAACTTCGTTTTTATGGGTTACTTTTTTTTATAATCTGGCCCTAACCTAATTTTTCGCGGGGTTCCTGTCGTACGTACACAAATATACCTACATATATCATTAATATTGGTTAAGTTGCAGAATGTGGGGACCACCGCCGATCTTTTACTCAAATCTCAAAATGTGTGATGAAATTTTGGAACCTCTTTATACCGTAATAACTTTTTGAATACTTGCCTTTCAATCAATTTTATTTTTTTTAAGTCAGGACACTCTTAGATATTTTCTGCAGATGTACACTGTAGTAGGTAAGAAAGTTTGGATATTATGACACTTGAGTTAGGAGGAAAAACGTAAAAAAACTAACCTGATTTTTTAACGGGACAGTAGGTATTGTACACTCATATTAATGATTGCCAGACGCTTTTGGCAGGTCATCTCTTCCGCCGGACGTTACGAGCCTGTATAAATAATCATGTCATTTACGTTACAGAGACAAATCTGATTTTTTTATGTTTTATTCGGGCCACTATTTAATAGCATTACCCAATATCTTATTTTCCAACGTTTTACTTCTACATTTTTTGTACATCTACAGTAAATATTTCAGATTTAATACTAAGTATAACGTAAGTCTGGCGGTCGCTAGCTCCTACTACATTAGCCCTTTATCTTAGCCACGGACGGAAATGAATGTCTGAATGACGGCGGCGCGCGGTGAATTTCTTACCGTTTCATCGAAAAGTAGAAAAAAGTTTAGACATTACTGCAGCGTGCCGCTGTGTGCAGGCAGGGACATCCCGTGGACATAGGCAAATAAAATAACAATTATATTAAAAATAAATATTAGAATATCTCGCATAAAAAAACGGTAAATAATCTAGAGTGCCACCACGATAACTTGGCGTGCGAGGGAGGGCGCCCCTGTCGCGAAACAGAAGTTGCCAGGTTGTAAATTTATTACACAATACATAATGTACTGAATGTCCGGTGACCAGTGTCAGAGCCTTCAATATAAATTTGGTCGGGTAACAGCGCGCTTCGCGGCGGCCGCTCTATCTGTCAAACTGTCAGACGGTAATATCGGTCCATAATTTGCTTTTTCAGCTTCGCAAAACTTTAATACTTCATTGGCAATTGTTCTTCACCACCCCGGACTGTTTTGGGCATAATAATTCAGTGTATATTGGTAATCAAGATGTCACAAACACAAGATAATCATCAAATACAAAATTATACTGAATTACAGGGCGAGGGGTTACCGCCGGGTGCGGGCGGGGCGGATTTTAGTTCCAATCCTGCCGCACGCCAAGTTATGTTGGGCAGGCAATATGATTGGCACTTTAAAGCCCATAAAATTATGTTGTAAATATTTAACAAAGCGCAGCAGCATTGCATTTTTTTTATCCAGGAATGAAATTAACCGAAAAACAATACAATTTCAAGGAACAACTTGATTTAAACGATAAATCTGCATAATTGTCAATGGTTCTGCCAAATGCGTCCTCCAAAATTTTCAAGATCTGATATTTGTGGGTGAGTTTATTATCTAATAAATTGATATCATAAAAAAATATTAGAGGAACAATAACAAAAAGTATGCCGGGCATTCTTAGATTTGCTTTACCTAGCGACGTCACTGCGTTCTAGTAGGTAGGTATACTCTATCTAAATCTAATCTAATACTGTAAATTGACACATAAAAGTTGTGAAATATTTACTGATACATATTTCATATAATATTCTTTTGTGAATCATTCATTACCTACTGATCGATTATTACGATCTGATATTGAAACCAGTTGCCTTTTTATTCTATTGTAGTTACACATCTCTCATTCTTGATACTTTTTTTATTATGTTATTTTTGGGTAATATTTTTATTATTTTTTATATATTTATTTTACATCATTCTTAATTTTATAATTTAATTAACTTTACAATTTTTTTTTATCTACGTGATGAAAAAGAAAATAACAAGAAAATATAAAATAAATTAGCAGGACCTGTGAACTCTGAAGCAGGGGCGTGCACCGTGCAGTGGGAATATTGAAGCATGATATTAGGTATAAAAATTAAATACATCGCATAAAATATAGAAACCAAACAATAAGTACTGAAACTGAACTAAAAAAAATGTGCAAACTTATTTAATTCATTCTTTGTAAATGTAGAAATAAAACTTGTAAGTAAAGTATCCCAAGAAAATCAATACTTACTTGTTTATCAAAATGACTATATATAATAAGTAAGATTGATTAATTTATACAATTGAGGTACCTACTATTCAGTTACCTATTTTTTTAAAAAAGAACTTTAGGTCTAGAAACGAATTACTAACAAATTGTACTGTTTACATTTCAGAGGTTCTCTTGGAGCAATAGAAGACTTGGTTCAGTGTCCGCTGTGCTTAGAAAAATTGAACAATCCTAAGATGTTGGCCTGCCAGCATACTTTTTGTCTGGAATGCTTGAAGGTGCATATTAATGGTATGGATAAATTAATACACTTCATTTCAATCACCTCAAATTTAGTGACATCACTTGAGCCATCGCAGCATTTTTTTTAAATTGAAAATTGATTAGGAATTTTTTTATACAGGGTGTAACAGACACTTTATGAGTAGATTCCTGTCTAATTAATGAGCCGAAAATGTTCAAGCAACAACATATAAGAATTATGGAGACAAACGACTTCAAAATTTGCATATTTTTAATATTTCTAATTTAACTTCTGTTAAATGTTGGATTGTTATCAAATAAATTTATATAGATTATTAAAAATACCTTGCAGAATTTTGAAAAATATATTTTTACAAAGTTATTATCATTTTATTTAACTTGTATATGCGAATGAATTTTAAATATTCGATATAAATTACTTTCGTGAAAGACTTGCGTCTTACAAAAGATAATTCAGAATTTTTGATCCGAAAAATCCGAAAAAAAAAATACAATAAATACTTTTTTTACATTAATGTTAACAATAATTTACATTCTCAAATTTTATGTAATTAATGTGATTATTTTTAAATATTTATTCAAAGTTTTCGTACAATATGTATGGCGGCACACTACCGCCATTTATGAAAATAAATAAAAACATATAATTGACTAAACACATTTCTAAACAAAATGCGTAGATATGTAGATATACGGTACCTACCTAGTGCAGCTTTTTTTTTTTTAGTAAATATATAGGTATTAGCTTTTTAAATTTTGATGTTAATTTCTGTTGCTGCAATCAATTGATTATAATTTTCGAGATCATCTTTCTTGTAACAAATAACAGACTTTCAAGCGACACTAGCGACATTTTTAAGTGGTAATATTTTCAACTAATGCCAATATTCGATGTATAGCAGCCTCTTAATATACCTAATTTATAATAATCTGTCATCTAGAATCCACAATAACTCGCCGAAGTCCATGAGACCCGGTGAAATTTGAGATGTCGCGAGATCATCACGATCCTCAATCTGACCCCTGATCCTAAGGGTCAGTGAGAGAGCGAAAAACGCTTGTAATGCGAAAAATAAGCAGATTAACTTGCTGGTCGGGGGAAAAATAACCAGACCAGCTTGTCCTGGGTGGAGACGTCTCGATAATTAGACGAGCATTCTACCGTTAGACCAAACAAGCTGGGCGTGCACCACCATAGGTAAACAGGTGGATTCTAGAAAAGATATCAGTATTTTGATAAAAGTGGCTGGAATTTTTCAATCTTATCTGATTAATCCCGTTGTTTCTAGTTTTATCAGCGTGTCAGGTACGACTGTGCGAATTTTTTAAATAAATGCGTTTATCGTAATTTTAAAAACAATGTTGAAATGACGAATGCGCCTGACCTGGTGATGGTATTTTAACCAGTTGCGCAATAACCGTTATTTGAGATTTTTATATCTGATTGTATCGATGATTGGTAACTGATTTTTCACAATTCGACGGAAAATATAAAATTCCACAAGAACAAAAAAACAAATGCAACCCAACAAACACGTGTCACAAGGCAAGCAAACATAATTAATTTTGATGTTCCCAATATACCTCTCTTGGACAAAGACAACGAGTTTGTTGAAAAAATTCAATGTATGATTTGTAACAAACCCTTCTAAGTTGAGGGTTGCTCGCTTTGGAGAACTTTCCAATCCTTGTTTCCATACGATTTTCCATTTTTTTCATCGATTCAAGCGATTCAATCCAATTTTCAAGGGCAGTGACCATCCTCCGTTTAGTTTCCAAGGAAACTTCATCATCGAAGTATACAAAAGAAACAAGCTCATCAGATGGATACCAAAGATGTCATTTTTGAGTTTTTAACTCACTTCACTCGTAAACGCCATTATGTGGCACGATCGTAAATTCAGTCTAAGAACAAAAAGTAGGTACATAATTTCTCGAAAACTCTAGTTGTGATACTAACCGTTTAAAGACGCTTCCTATTATTTTAAATACTATATATACGATAACTGTCAAGATATGGAAATAACATTATTGCTTAGTTCAGAATACAGCCAATTGCATATATAACATTGTAATGCCGCCAATTTTGAAATTTTAGGTTTGACAGGTTTGAAATCAATGAATTCAATAAATTAGAAAGCTCATTATTCATAATTATGAATAACTTAACATTTCTTAACGTTTTAGAGCTTTCTGATTGATTGAATTCATTAATTTCAAATCTGTCACACTTAAAACGTCAAAATTGGCGGCATTACAGTATATCTTAACTGTCAAGATATAGAAATGGCAATATAGCTTATTTCAGGATACGGCCAAGCGACCCCTAAAATTAATTTAAATGAGAAATAAAAAAATATATTTGGGTAGGTATATTTTTTTGGATATTGAAAGCACATAAAAGTGTGCCCCGATAAAAAAAAACTTAAATTTTTTGAAGCAGCCCAGAACCCATATCTCGCTATTACATATAACTCCTCAAATTCATACCTTTTCTTACTGACTTAACAAGTAGAGGTTGAAAATCCAAGGATGTAGTCCAAAAACTTTTCCTGATTACGTTTTTTATGAACCCTAATTTTTTAATATATTTTTTATGGCTATAAATTAAAAAAATTAGGATCCTTTTTCGATTTTTTTGCCATGGAGCGAATTATAAATGTTTGTTCCAGATAGGCAACTGTATCGTCCATTAAGGAAGATCAATGATATATATTTTTACCAAAAACATCGTCACAACTAACAATTATTTTATTTAGGTTTTTAATTTTTCTTCTCAGCAGTAAAGCAAATTGGTCAAAAGTTTTAAAAATATTGTGCAGTTCAACTTCTACTGTGGTGTATAGTTTTCCTATCGTTATTCTGTAATCATTGTTGATAATAATATACAAAATAATATTTAAATATGGGCAACATTGATCTGTAATATTTAAAGTAATTGTAGTAAGTACTTTCGGGTGGCCCCTGTAGTTGAGTGAGTGAGACCCTAGATTCTCATACCAGAGGTACCTGGTTCCGCACACCTGCCCACGGGATGCACACGCACAACTCGTGGAAGGGTGTGTGCTCGAGGATAGGGTTCCTCAGCCACACTCGGATGCACAACCAATAAAACATGGCGACTCGTGATGTGTATCGCTACAGTAATTGAACCTCACAACCCAGTTGTAGCATTACAAAATCAAATTAAAAAGCAGTAAGTAGGTACTTAATAAGTATTTGTACTGGTGCGTTAGACTTAAAATAATTTTGTACAACCACTTGATTCTAGCCTATCAAAGGCAGATATTTTGAAATGGGTTGAATAATAAAACCCAAGTGGTTGTGGGCATATGAAGTTATTTTGTAGTAATTGCTACCATTATTCATTTTACTTTATTCTTTAACTTAAAAAAGGTAATTTTATAAATAAACGTTTTCAAGATAAATTATAAAAGTCTCACAGAGACGAAGCTATTTATATGAGAAACATGTATGGAAGTCTTTTGTACGATGGCCCAGGGCTTACAACCTGAATGGCTTAAGTGATCACTCTACACAATGCGACGTTGAATAAATCCATTGTAAGAGCATCCACACATCAAATTTTTTGAAGTTATATATAATATGTTCCAAATAGGAATCATGTGTATATTTCAAGGGAATATGCTAGTGACATCTGTTGTCTCTTCTCATGAAACACTATACATAGATTTCGTAGCTGGTAATGATACTTTTAATGTGGAGTATTAATAGTCCTGCAGTGGATAAATCCAGTAAGTAATTGTGTTCTCAGAACACACATATAAAAATATTGTTAAACATTTTTTAATTGACCTTAAATTCTCCGGGTTTCAGATTTCAAGAAGTTGAAAATAGAATAAGGTAAGATTATTGATACTGATAAACAGGAAAAGTTTTTCATCACAATACATATCACATTGTCTACAGGTAAAGAACTGCACTGTCCAAATTGCCAGTCCAAGTACTCTGCTGGGCCTGAATTTCTGGAGTCGCTGCCCTCAAACCTGTACATCGACAACCTTCTGAAGCTCCTTGTGGCTCCCTCCAACACCAAGCTTGACAGAGCCATGTCCTTTTCCCCACCGAGCAAGGTGTCTCAGAAGCGATGCTGCAAATGCCAATCCATGATGGACCTGCTAAATCAAAATTGTTGCGATCACTGCAAACAGGTGAGTTATTGTTGCGATCACTGCAAACAGGTGAGTTATTGTTGCGATCACTGCAAACAGGTGAGTTATTGAATGACCGCTTAACCGCCAAAGAATCTACTTGACACCAAGAATTTTTATGTTAGTAGAGAAAGTGTAAAGTAATATGTAAAAGTATGTTGATAGATTTGCATTTTTTCATAAACCTACATATCTACACCAGATTAGGAATGGTAATTATTTGTTGTAAATAGACTTGTTTTTGTATGTATGTCACAGTGAAAGTACATTATGTTAGGTTAAGTTACTACTAACTAATTGAATAGCTTACTAACCTAACTAACGTAATAGTTAGGTTAGTTGAATTGGAAAATATACTTTAAACTAGAAGTATACTTTCGCTGTAACATGTACATACATATTGTCCAGTGACCGGTATCGGAGCCTTTAATAGCATAAAATGTGATCAATTTCATCAACAAAACATGTCATAAAAATAAAAAAAATCTGTCTAAAAAATTTAAAAATTACATAAACAACCTTTTCTTTTGTAGCATTAGCTAAATAAAAAGTAAAGTTTTATTTATTTACTTTTTTTAGCTAATAAAGTTTATTAAAACTAAAAAAAACATGTTTCTTTTCCTAAAATTTTTTTTTATGAATATTTTTGATCGCTTTTTATAAAATTTTGGTAAAATACTTAAAGTAATATTGATTTACATATATTGTTTTACTTTTCAAATAAGACCACTTTGAAGTTTATAGGACCTCTACATGGGTAGATATTGGTAAATAAACACAAGCGCACATATTTGGGTAACGTAAAAATTGAAATGGCTGCCATTTCATTATGGCTGGAGGAAAGTGACATACAGGGGTGCTTTGTCGATGAAATTGATCATATTTTATGCTGTTAAAGGCTCCGACACCGGTCACCGGACAATGTATATGGTTACAAGCAACTACAATAATTAATTCTGCCATATATATGTGACCTCTCTGGCCGACGTTTCGGTTACCATTGCAGGGTCCATCATCAGGGCTGATGTCCCTGCAATGATGTCCCTGATGGACCCAGCAATGGGATCCGAAACGTCGGCCAGAGAGGTCACATATACACGGCAGAATATCCCAGAAAACTATACACAGAAGATTCTGAAAGGCCGTGAAAACCTAAGAACATGTTTATGATTTGTTTGAAAAAACATTGATTTCAAATAACCCCACAAAAAGTAATCCAAAGGAGTTAAATCACACATATATCATAAATTCTTGGAGTAACAGTTGAATTTTTTGGAATTATTGATTCACCAAACTTTTCTTGCAATAATTTGATAGCGACATTAACAGTACGATATGTGACACCATCTTGATGGAACCAAATCAAATTTATACAGTTTTGGGCACAAAAATTCTGTTAACATTGATCAATATCGCTTAGCATTCACTGTAACTGCATTTCCAGTGCCATTTTGAAAAATATGTCATGATACCACTATGCCAAAAACCACACCTTACAGAGACCTTTTCCGAATGCAAAGGCTTCTTAAATCTTGAAATCTGTGTCACCATCATCATTTTCATCGCCTTATCTAGTCGACCCTAGGAGGGTCGAGGGCTCAAAATTTTTAAATAAGCAATCTTATCCTATCTCAGTAATCATTTCTCCGGCACCAGCCACCTCAATTAACATTTTCCTGTATACTTGTACATATGAGTAGGCAGGGCAATCTTAACCATTAGGCGCTATGCCTAGAGCATAAAAATTACATTATTTGTACAAATACAACATGATAAAAAAACAGTTGAGAATATGATGTTATTTATGTATTAACTTTGCGACTCTTTGCATTAGCAAAATTAACAAGTGTCATCAAATGTCGTCTACTGCAGTAAGTCATTGCCAAATGATAGTATTGCCTGCCCAACATAACTTGGCGTGCGGCAGGATTGGAACTAAAACCCGCCCTGCCCGCACCCGGCGGTAACCCTTCGCCCTGTAATTCATTACAACTTTGTATTTGCTCGGGAGCTGTGACATCTTGATTACCAATATACACTGAATTATTATGTCCAAAACAACCAAAACAGTCCGGGGTGGTGC
>JADDOH010006320.1:0-38939 GCA_016648135.1 Agrypnia vestita | reverse complement strand
TTCGAAATTTGGATAACTTCTTGCAAAGGAAAAAATTCAACTCCGATGGGGCAGTCCAAACCGCCTTCAAAGATTTTATTGATTCCCGTCCGAATGGTTTTTTTAGTAAAGGGATCGATGAACTACCTATGAGACGGCATAAGTGCATAGATAGCAATGGTACATACTTTGATTAAATAAATATATTATAATATTATAAATATATTATAGTTATGGAAGGTTTTGTCTGAATATGGGGTGAAGAGTAAACTCATACAGGCAATTGCATCCCTGTACGAAGGAAGTAGTGCTTGCGTGAGAATTAATGGGACATTCACATCATGGTTTGATATTACAAAAGGTGTCAAACAGGGATGCGTAATGTCACCATGGCTTTTCAACCTGTATATGGATAATTGTATGAAAGAACTGAAGGATCTAGAAGTTGGAGCGAAAATGGACGGACTCACCATATCCTGTCTGCTATACGCAGACGATGCAGTATTAGTGGCTAACAGTGAAGCTGATCTGCAGTGCTTGGTATCCAGGATGTCCGATGTATGCATGCAGAGTGAACTTCCGATGTATGCATGCAGAGTGAACTTCTGATGAATGTCAGCAAATCGAAAGTGATGGTATTCGAGAGAGACGAAAGAGTGACTAAGTGTGATGTAATTATAAACAACGAATGCTTAGAACAAGTGAACGAGTTTGTGTATTTGGGAAGTTTAATAGAGACGGCAAGGCTGAGAATAATATCGAAAGGAGAGTAACTGCGGGAAACAAAGTTAATGGTGCACTAAATGCAATCATGGCCAATAAGAATCTGTCAAAAGAAGCAAGACTAGCGGTACATAATGGCGTTCTAGTGCCAACCCTTATGTATGGAAGTGAAGCCTGGAATTGGCAAAAGAGGAATGAAAGTAGACTGAATGCGGTTGAAATGCGGTCACTAAGACGCTTGTGTGGAAAATTTTTGGTCGATAGAGTGAGGAATGAACAAATTAGAAGTGAATGCAATGCTGGCTGTAGTGTGGTAGATAGAATAAAGAAAGGAGTGCTGAGATGGTTTGGTCATGTGGAACGTATGAACGAGGAAAGGATGGTTAAGAAAATATATGAGGCGAATGTTGAAGGCAACAGGAATAGAGGGCGTCCGCGAAAGACCTGGCACGATCAGGTACTACAAGTATTTGAGGATGGCCCTGTTAAAAGCCGCAACAATCGTAGAACGTGTATGAGAAGATGTATGAATGTGGCCGAAGCAAAAGTGGTGTGCCAGGATAGAAGAGTGTGGCGTTCAATCCTCTCTGCCTACCCCTGCAGGGAAACGGCGTGATGGTTAGTTAGTTAGTTATTATAATAAAAAAAAATCGGCTTTATGTTCCTCCCATACTAAACGTCAATTTCATATGTAAGGACCTAATAATAATTATTATAATCAACATACATATATACGTGGTAAAACTTGTACGAATGTCGATAAAATAATTAATGAGCACTTAAGATGTATACATAAAAATAACTGTTCGGAATTTTCTAATCGTCTTTTGGAAACAAATTATTTGATTTTTTTTTACATACAAATAACATAGGATTAGATTTTAAAGACTAAATCCTTCTTCTAAATAGTTAACTATTAAATTTGTTTCCGCATTAGATCGTAATTAGATATTCATCTCCCATATATTTATTTTTTGTATACGTTATATCCTGATGAATGAAACGATGGCCCCAAAACATCTCGATTACTCAATGAACAGTGTTTTTTACATTGTTTTCTTCTATTAATATATAAACATTTTATTTTAATTATAATCTAGTGCTACTTTGTACGAAATTCAAGAACAAATGAGACTAGACATTAATCCGCCCTTAGCCTCACAAAAAATAAATGGACGGGAGTTGAATAACCTATTAGGAACAAATGTGAAAATTTAATTTAAAGGTTAAATATTTGCAACAAGGTTATGTTTATTTATATTTATTTGCTGTTAACACATTTCAAAATTTCTAATTTATCACACTGTAATCCTATACTATTTGTATGTAAAATGTCTAAAACCTTGTTTTTATCAATATTTGTTTCCAAAATCTATTTGGTTCACACTGAGATTTCTGAAAATACACCAAGTCCCCAATAATTCTTATTGGCTTGTACCCGGATTTTCCGCGAGGACACTTCATATTAATTCCTCGTTCTAGCACTTAACAGCTCGCTAAGTAACGAGTATATTCTTGGATGTTGCTCAAGTAGTTTGTCGCCGAGTTTTGATCCCTTCCTGCTGTCTTCTCGGGCTTTGTTTATACGAAAGGCACGGTTACCAGTGCAATAATTGTGCCATTTCGCATTGCCAATTCACGCGTGGCGTCCTTTTTGCGGAGAATTATCATACTGGGGGACCAGACGCCGTCTATTAGCAGTGCGCCAGTGAGACGGTGCTGAATTGGATGAAGCTATCGCACTGGTTGTAAATGTCCGTCAGCGCCTGCGTAACAGCACAAATTGAAGTGAATTACGGCTGTACCAGAAATTATATTGTCATTAAACACGGAAAGTGAGAACTGCATTCGCACGGACTGCGGCAGAATTATGCATTCTTGAAATTATTACGTCGGCAACAATCTGCACAAGTAAAATATCAGCCAATTTTATAGTTTACGTTGAAATATTCGTACTTAGGTGACGTATTTTATCACAATCTTTATTTTGATCGAACACTGCGAGGAAACAATGATAATTAATGTAAATAACTAAGTATATTATAATATGAATTTATGATTTAAAATAAACAGATTTCAGAATAAAAACAGACTAAACTTGGTAGTATAATAGTGTGTATTATATCAATTGGTTTTATAAAAAATTATCAATAATTATTTCTGTTTGAAATACATATATTTCATTAAAAATATTAGGTAGCAGCAAATTTCATCAAGTATCATGATTAAATATTATTTTTTCAAATTTTTATTAATCAATTAGAAAAGACATACAGAAAAATCAAATTAACTAAAAAATATTTTAACTGCTACCGGGATTCTAACCAACGGACCTCCATTCTATTCGGGGATGGCGCGTTATCCAATTTCGCCACGGCAGTCTAGTAAGTTAATGAAAATTTTTCGACTTTATATGTAGTCTCTTTTTAATAGATTAACATTTTTAAAGCAATCCGCTCTTATAATGCAATAGTCACAAACACCTTTGTGCAGCTATCGCTAGAGGAAAAAAATGGTAATCAATTAAAAAGAGACTACATATAGGGTTAAAAAAATTTCGTTAACTTACTAGGCTGCCGTGGCGAAATTGGATAACGCGCCATCCCCAGATAGTAGGTTCGTTGGTTCGACTCCCGGTAGCAGTTAAAATATCTTTTCTGTATTTCTTTTCTAATTGATTAATACAAATTTGTTTAAAATTCACCGAACTTCGTTCTGAAATAACAACTTCACAATAATAATGTGTTTTCTTTAATATCGTCGCTGTATATATAATTAAGCCTATATGCCGTTTTAGTACAACAGACTTTTCAGATGAACGGCAATGTTTTTTTTTGTTTATCTCCATTATTTATATGAAAAATTGACAAATTGATTCGTTCACCTCAGAATGTATTAACGGCACGTTATATATACAGCGACGATATATTATTTTTTCAAAAGGGATTATTTGTTAGTTACAACTAACTACTAACTTATCATAACGAGGTCTACCCGCGGGTACAGGCGGAGGATGAAGCGTTACAACACTCTTTGTCCTCACACACAACTTTCGCATTTTTGATGCCCCCAAGGAGGGTCATCTCTGGTATCTCAGTAGCTGATCATGCCAAGTCTTGTACGTCTACCTTCTCTATTTGGCCACATGTTACTTTATTAGCATGGTATACCTTTCTTATCATTCTTTGCTCCAAACCATTGATGTGACCATTTTTATTTCTATTCACTTAAGATAAGCTTTTTTATTTATAATGTTTTGATTATTTTCTATAGAAATCTCACAATTCACAACAAATCTCGTCATATTTGGTAGAACTGAAATATTTAAAAAAAAATTATCGTATAACCAAATTCTAACAATGAAACAGTTTGGTTTTAATTAACACACAAGTTAATTATTAAAATGTCTAACCAAAAAGACATTGCTCTAAATAATTAAATAACACGTTAATTATAAAAAATATATTTTGACATACGTAACATTTTACAACTCGTTAAGATAATATAATATTTTTTGCGAATTAATTTCGATGTGAATAATGCAAATTATACACAATTCAAAGAATGTAATTATCAAGGTGAATGACCTCAAAACGCAACAATCACCTCAGACAATAGCCAACAAATTTCTGTGCACACTTTTTTCTACTGGTCAATGCTCAGCTCTTATGCAGTGGCCGTTAGGGTGGGCCAAAAATTTTTTTTTGTCATTTCTTAAGGGTGCTTAAAGGTGCCGGTCTCAAATTAACATATGTAAAATATCATTACATTCTGATAAGTCTATCTGCCTCATTGTGCCTGTGACAGAAGCTTCAGCCACTTTGTGCAAAAAATCTGAGAGAGAAGGCTTCATAAAAAACCAAATATTATCTCGGAAAGCCATGCCGAAATTCGATAATATGAAGGATTTTTCGGCTGTTTCAAACATTATAAAAAATAATAATATTAATACCATTTTGTAAACATTTATTTGTCATGAATAAATTTAACTCGTACCAGTATATTTCGTTTAATTATTTAACTTTTTATGCATTTTTAAACTTTTAAATCTTGTTGTAAAGACTCGTTAAAAATTAGATTTTTTTCCAAAATATGTGTTCTTTAAAGTCAATCCGGAGGCAGAAGATGATATCCCATTGTAATGAAATTTTATAAGTAAGCTAAAAACATCATTTAGCACCCTTTTCTTGATGTGCCTAATAGAAATCATAAAAAAAATTTTCTTCATACAACGGTGGCCCACCCTAGTGGCCGTAAAAAACACGAAGCAAAGAAAACATCACAGGAAACGACACTCATCTTGAGGCCGATGAGTGAGCGACATTAACAAATGAAATTATTGCTACATCCCTTCAAAGAATAAATTAACACAACCAATAATATATGATAAAAATTAATCACCTAATAGTTGTGAATTCATATTGCGTTCTCAGTGAAACGCTTCTTTGCATGTTTCCTTTTATTCTTACCAAAATAAGTTTATCTATTTCGTGTTACGATTTGGATTAAATCAAACTGATTGGGTTAAATTCCTAGACGAAAGTCGAAGTGGCGTTAGTGAAATGTCTGCACGCTAATTATTTTTATATATTTTTTTGCTTTTAATATTTGCACTTGGATATTATATACATATTCTTTATTTATTCTATGTTGTTAGTTCTATAATGTAAATCGATATCATAGAACTAACAACATACATAAAACCCACTGATAACCAGATATGGTTAGTGGGATCTCTGCTATAAAATAAAATGAAAACTTTAATGATAATAAATTAGGCAGTAAAAAAAAGATTTTTGGGTTAACGTCAAAAACTATTCCGTGTCACATGATAAGACATCGTTGAACTTGGAATCTACGCACCCTATGCTTGCATATCTTTTATCTCGTATAACTTGTTAATTTTCTAACATAACTCTTACTTTTGTTTAGTACATAGATTTTTTTTTTATTTCTTAGCTTTAATATGTATATTTTTCAATATTTTAAATTGTATTTGAATGTCACATTATGACTATCTTTTAGGGTTTTAAAGGATCTGTTGATAATGTTCGTTAAAAAATAGTTAAATTTCTCAGTATTGGTTCAAAAGTTTTACTGGCGTTTGTGGATTTTTGTAATAACTTTCGTTGGGCACTTTTATCAACATCTACAAGTTTTAATCGTGAAGCAATTTTATGTAGATCTCGGCAAATACGTTTCACTTTAAAAACCCGTGTATAAATTGAATTATGGTAGAATGCGGAACTAGTTATACAACAATAATTTATACATATTTGAATTCTTTGTGAGATTCAACATAACAGGATCGTTAATAGATTTTACAAAAACCTGGATGTACAAATTTGTAACAAATAAATAAATTGAAGTCCATATAGTTGGATATCCCGTTGCGTTTCCATAAAAGCCTTCATGCAGCGAAGAGCTAGAAAAACTGCGATATCTATCCTGTTTTAGGACATCCAAGAACCAGGAGCAAAAATGGACAGTTCTTTAGAAAAATTCTCCCATCACGGCAGTCGTAAATCATGCAAAAGCTCTCGCGAACCAGGCTAAAATGGCTGCGGGCGCAGATGTCAGTTTTTAGTTTAGGGAGCATTATTGTAGTTGAGAACAAACATGGAAAGACAACACTATTAATTGTATTAGAGGCCAGACCGTAATATGACGTTGAAAATGGAGTCGATAAATAATACCATCTGTTAGGAATAAGTCAAGAATTTTGACGTAAATTATACAAGCAAATGTAACAAATTCATGGTTGGTTGAACCCACTCCGTTAAAGGAATGTTCAAATAATAAACATAACGTCGTTGAAAAACGATTTATTTCTCGGGGAACACATAAATAGGAGATCTGTTTATGTACTCGATGGCATGCATACACCAGTCGATCTTATTTTACTGTACAATAATATGTTTCAATAAAATATTGGGTACCCACCCTGAGAGCCAGAAATAGGGTGATTTTTTGCAGAATGATTATTTTTTATATTTTTTTACTAATATTTATACAACTACCTATATATGAAACTTTTATATCAAAATTTATGAAAAAAATGGCTGAGTCAGTTACATTCCCTCGGTGTACGTTCGTCTTATACAGACAAGAAAGTCATATCCGATACTAAGCAATGTCCTGATATCAACAGTAATGGAGGTAGGCGACTTCAAATTTTACATTTTTTTAAAAATATTTCAGACTTATATTCTTTTAAAAGTTGGACCATCATTAAAGTAACTTATCATTTATTACAAATCAAAAAAATAATAATTATTTGACTAGTTTTGAAGCTAATGAATTTTTAATATTTGATAATATAAGTTAATTTAATGACGGCCTCACGTTTTCCGGAAAATAAATAAAAAATATGGAAAAATAAATGCAAATTATTGATATTTGTACATTGTTGCTTGAACATTTTCGACTCATAATTTAGGCAAGAATCTACTAGTTCTGTTACACCTGTATTTGTCAAAAAATAACCATTTCTATTTTCTAATATCATTTTATCGTTGATTTTATCTAGAATATAACAACGAAGCCCAAAAGCGAAACACTTAAATCTAATTGTAATAATCACTAAGAATTTTAGTCATGGACGAGCCCAGTCCTTGTGACTAAACATTTCCTTGACTTGCTAAAATTACTTAATCATTGTCGAGTATGCACTTAATGCCGGGGCTTATATTTGGCACAGTTGGGCACTGAATTTTAAGAAGGCATCGATTTGTAATTCTTTAAACAAACATTGTCCGCCTATTTCGCGTTTTGTTATCTGCTACACAATAAACGAATATTTAAAGAGAATGAATGATAAAACAAATAATGTACTCATTCGTGCACTTTTATTTCAGTTGATGATGCACTGTTGACATGTGGGCTGAAACAGACGGAAAAGACGATAACCTAAAAATTTGAAAATTTCATTACAAAGTACAATTTCAGAATACAATCGATGGCTTTCTGAAACTAAAAATAGTGGATGACGCGTTTGATAATGATAATCTGTAAAATCATGGCCGAAACAAAACTGTTGAAAACTGTTTTTGAAAACACGAAGATTGTAGCAGGTAATCGAGCTTCCTGCTCCCTCCCATCTCGTGTAAAGTCCAGAATAATCATTCCTGTTTACCTGTCCATCTCCCTTCCTTTTTTCCCGTCAAATTTACCCAATCATGATTCCGGCGACTTGCATCGGATTCAGTTTTGATCCAGCGAGTCGGAGTCGAATACGTTTATCTTGATTTCGCAGTTGAGCAGTGGTGTTTTTTATCTTTACCTCGCAATAATACTTATTCATTGTATAAATATATAAATGATATTTGATTTGTATCAGGGGCGGAGAGGCACCGAGGGGTGGAGGAGAAATCTTTTTGAACCGATGGCTTAGGTTTTTGAGGTAATTTTACAAAATTTTATTTTATTGTTATTTTTTTTATTATTAAATTTATTTGGTAAATGTACAGACTTAAGAGTGTATTCAATATAATATAATTAATACACATTTATATTACACGCTTACCCACTTTTAAATGATAATTTATTCTCGTGTTTAAAAGTGGGGGCATTGTCATGTATGTATATATGTATCTATTGTTAATGTAATCTTTATTGTGAGACATTAGATTAAATAAGTAAGATATAGACAAAGAAACATTAGATTAAGTTATAAAAATTAAGACATTAAATTAAGTAAGTTAGATATAAACAATACAAGAAAACAAAAATGTAAGACATTAGATTAGTAAATAAGATATACACAAGGAAACGTTAAATTAAGTTATAAAAATTAATAATTAAGAATTTATTGTAATAACGTTTAAAAGTATGTATATATTGAATTACTTTTTTTCAAATAAGTGTTACATTAATATTCTCATTTATTTATTTACAGTTAATTTGGTTAAGTAGAACGGAAATTATAGATTTATTAAAAAAACACAATAAAGGATAAAATAAAGTAGGTAAGTAAAAAGATGTTTCAAACCGTGCTTTAGGATATTATAAATTTGTTTAAAAAAAAAGCGATTCATTGACTCATGAAAACACAATAAAGTGATGCAAAAACCTCGTATATTTAAAATTCAATTCTAATTTTGCCTACTAAGTAGTTTTCCGTAGTCTAGGCACTTTTTTAACACAGTTGATGACGTACGCCATGTTATGTAACTGAAATGCGATGGAAACATTCCTGATTCGCGTTTATGGCACAGATTATACAATTAGCGTCCGACCAGATTGGCCAACACTAATCTGCATTGTGCCGGTGGTATTATCATCAGCGAAGAATGCAGCAGGAATGACGCGGTGTCAGCTAAAATGGAAGCGGTCTCCGCAAGGTCATCACAAGGAGTGTGTTTCCACGTCGGCTTCAGCTGCGTCGCGGAAACTAATGGCGCAGGAGGCGCCCTTTATGATTCCTGGTGAGGTTACAATATTCTCAGGATTCGATGCTTATCTGATGCGTTTCGATAGAGTAAGTTGTGACGTTGAAATTCGGTCCTGGCTGCCATCTGTCATATCAGGATGTAACCAGTACCAAAGCTCCATTTCGGCATTCCGTAGTAGTAGCATTCGCCAGTAGTACAACATGAAAATGTGGGCTCTTTAATTGTGTTGATGTATGCAAGCATGTAAATTCGAAAATATTACAATAAACAGACATTAAATAAAACAATGAAATTATCGCCTTTACATCCTGGGTAGGTATCGACACAAGACACAATGATACGGAGGCACAATGTGGCTCTTTAGCAAAAACGAAATTCATCACAATGTATTGTATATTTGGCACATATTTTTTATGTTTTATGTACCTGATTTATTTTTTCCTGCTCGTTAAAAAGTGCAAGAGAAACTCTTCGGTTTGAGCTATATAAAAACTTTCATTATCGACAGGCGTAAATCGACAGTGAAAATCTTTATATTGCTGGGCTGAAATTGTAAAATATATACGAAATATTGTATCTAGGTTGCAACATAAATGGAAGGTGTAATGTTTCTGTTGAAATCAGATGCCACGTTGAGCAAGCTTGTGCAACATCTAAACATCAGATTACGAATGCGAATGGTCAGATGTTATATATTTTCTCGGCATTGTTTTAAGGAATGAAGACATAGACAGTTACCGAAGAAATGATAAACAAACACGAAGCATTTGATATATAATTCATAGGATACAGTTAAAATTTACAGAATGGATAGTTTTGACAATGCATTAAAACAATGAAAATCCTAAATATCTCGGAGACATCCAGAGAAAAATCAGATCCTGCAGCTCGCAATGAAAAGAAAGATAGAAGAAGAAGACACTTAGCACCGTTGGTATTTTGTTGTAACATATTTTATATTTTTATTTATTTTGTTTGTTTTTGGGCTGATATTGATATACCAAGTTTTTTTAAAATATCATTTTTTAAAATACACAATTTCAAAACAAATGTTTTCACTTCAAATGTGCTGAGAAAGTTTAACGATAAAATAAAAAATATATAAAAAATCTATATAAATACATAATATTATTGATTGAGTTGTTTTCAAAAACTTGCATGGTCCTTTTTAAGTGACATTACTTGGAAGTTTACTCAAGCCATCAACCACATGGTTTCGTAAAAGGTTCTTTACATGGATTTGACGAAAATGCTGTACATACTTGGAACTTCAAGTAAAAGTAACCTCCAATAGGCCCTGGTGAACATTTTTTAATACACGTAATTATATACATTTAGGTCCATTAAAATATAAACGTATCTAAACACGAGTAGGAAATTAATTAAAACGCAATTCACACGGGAGCAGGCCAATTAATGGACCAAAGGAAGCATAGCATTATTTCAAAAGATTAAATTACTATAAAATTCGTATGGTACACGATTTTTAATTCGTGTATTTAATTAGCACTCTAGGTTAACGACATTAACACAAAAAATATCATCGTTATTAAACGAAACGATAAGAGAGAAATAAGGCTAACTGGCGATCGAATAAGTTAATGTAATTGGCCTGGGTGAATGATTAGGTTAGTAGATATTTAGGCTTTTTTGTTCATTTCTTTATTCACTGAGTAATAAACCCAAAATAAGAATTTTCATATAAAGTGGAAAAAAATATTAATACTAAAAATGTTCCAAAAAATGTATAACATGTAAATAATGTACAAGGCGTCACACTAAATTTTTCACTGTTTACGACTTCATGAAACAATTTTCTATTGAGCAGGCTTACATGTGATAACAAGAGTAACAGATAGAAGAATACTCTAACAAAAGGTCGATTTTTTGGCCACGGCACTCTAGGAATGTATTGTATATCCTTACACATTAAGCGAGATCACTGCGAGAAAAAGACAGAGTTATATGAGCGCTTCACGCAATACAGCAATGCAACAACGCAGTTGACGTCAGTTGACACCTGCTATCGGTTATATATACCGAGCGCAGTGTATTTGTTTGTTGTTTTAAATTTAATGTAAATTCGTCACATTGATAATAATTAATAATCATTGTTAAAACATTTTGAAAACTTTCCGAAATTTTTGGTGGTAATCCATCACATTAATATAATAAAAAAAATATACTATTCACTTTCAACCACAATTTATTTTTTCAGTTTCATGTTTGATTAGTTTCAGTTGATGATGTGATTAGCATTATTTTATTCGATATCCATAAAATAATTAAACATTAAACAAAACTATGCTCTGTTACATCACCTATCGGTCGCGTCGTCAACGAATTGCTAACTTGTTAGGACTTCGTCAAGTTATAAAACTTTCTACTAACTAGACCGGCATCTGTCGTAACTTTTATTATGGTTTCATGTTAAACTACTTCAATTGTACTTTAATAAATTGCGTACAATAAATTAGGACTACCAATCAAACAATTCTGTCAGAGACGATATTAAAGGCAGACAGACTTAAAATAGTGCTCTCGTTTTTCCGTGGTCTGCTACGATGTTAATTTTAATTTTTTCAGGACTACAGCCTGAGGAGAGCCTACCAATAATGATGAATATGGCAGATAATGGCGGGGCTGGTATCGTAAATTGTGATTTTCCTTTAGCAGAAACAGAACAATAACGAGAGTGGTATTTATGACTTCATTATTTCACCGATGAGCGGGGAAGATGCTACGATGGAACCAGAATAGAACGAAGATGACTGCGAAGAATTCAGGCAGACTGTACCAGCAGAACATATGGCATATGGCCTTACCTGCATTGTGAAATACATATGATTAATAAATTCCACGATTTCGGGTTATAAGTATATTTCAAATAGTCATAACTAGATAACTGATCTAAAGTATTTAAAAAAATGATAACTTTGTTTACTTTCACTATTTATTTATAACGATTAGAACGTTTTCTAAACTAACGCATCATCTTTAGTAATTTTACTAATACTAAACTTAAGATTAAGGGACGGCGTGAGGAGTGGGGTGGAGATTAGAGTCGGGAGAGTCTATGGGTTGGTCGTTGGGCGCAGAAGAAGAGATGGAAAGTAAATAAATTTTTAATATTTTATAAAATGGCATTTCAAAAAGTGACACAACAAAATTTCTAAAAATTAATATAGTATTTAGTATAGAAAAAAAAATTGATAAAAAAATATAGTCTTGCTCTAATGTAGGTATGTTTACATTATAATGTAGTAATTAATGGAATGGTGCAATTCTGTGGAGCGCTTTAAACTAGGTAATTATTTAGTCACGTGATGGCCAGACACGGAAAGTCAGGTGAAATGGTAAACAAAGTGAGTAAACAAAAAAATACTTGAATGTAACATAATAAAAATTATAAATATTATGCAGGTTTAAATGGTAACAAGTTTATGATTTGACGTAATTTGGCGTAAACAAACAGGTTGCGCAGTTTTCCAATACAAGTTTCTAAGAAATAAGTTGATTTTGTTGAAGATGTAAGTTTTAAGATTTTTACGGTATTTTTTATGATTTTTAAAAGGTATAAGAAATTAAAATAAATATGAAAGAGACCAGGGTTAGGATTGAAATAACCCTAGGGTAAGGAAAAATTAATTTGTGAGCGGAAAAAACAACACATTTTCAAGACTAATAAAGAAGTAAGAATGTAGAATGCTGAATCCATAAAAAAATATATTTCATATTGAGTGAAATTTTTTCAAAAATTATTTAAACAGCAAACTTCGTTCGCTTGACGATAAAAAAGATTTGATGTGATTGCTACTAATACAAAGATGATGACGATAAAATTAAAAAAGCTTGTATAAAAATAGAGCGTAAAAAACTTAATCTACAAATTTGAGTCGTTAATTCTACAACGACATGGGTTTGATTGAAGTTAAATTATTAATTTACCGATAAATTTGATGATTTTGTACAGGCTATACCAATGACACAATTCGTCAGGTTCGAAGAATAGTGCGAGAATTGACGAAAAACCGTTATTACAGTGAATCGGCAATTGGTCACTATTTGTATTCTTCAATGTCTCTTTTAAAATCGATAAAGCAACATGAACGTTCATGATTTTCATGAAAAAATGTAAAATGAAAACTTACCCGACAACAATTTTTGTTTATTTTTTAGATTTGAATGTTAATGCATTCTCTAAGCTCAATCCTACATTTTACATATTAGATAACTTTCATAAGAAGTATCAATCTGATGTTATTGTTTGTTATAAATCAGCTTGAGTTTCAAAACATATCTATACACAAATTCACTGGAATAAAATATGAATATCTTCATTGTTTAATAATTTTTTTAAATACATTCAATAATATTTTACACTCTTAAATTACTGAGAACTTTTTTTCAAGTCACCCCTGATAAAGAAATTAATATATATTCCTTGAACTTCAAAATCAACCTAAATCCAAATTCTTAAATTTCAAAAATAACCTAAATCCATAGTCTGGTTTCAAAACGTACTTAAGTTCATTTTAAACGTATATGAAATACACAAATTACATTTACTTTACGTTATTTGAATGTTTTATTTTTAATTACTTCTTCCATTACTTTTTATTTCATCTTTTTCAAGTTATAAACAAGAAGTAAAAGAGTTTTCTTTGATTTGCCAAAAAATAGTTAATGTAGTTAGGTTAGGTTAGTATGTATTCAACTACTCAATTGTGGAATTTAATTTCGTTGAAGAATTAAAGATTTTGTACATACCCCAAAATTTTGTTTGCAAACTGCCGCTCGTTAGCACTTTATATCTGAAACAAAGAAAATGTGTGAATTAATTAAACATTATAATAACCTCCCAAGCAATACATCAGATATGCACACAATATGTAGCAATACCGCTTTTCAAATTTCCATCACACACGCCTCGCGTGCGGATAATTGTATTGACATTAGCAGATTTGATATAGGCATGTACGGGAAACAATTATTACCGTTTTAAATAGTGGAAAAATGCTGCTAAAATGCAATAATTCATATATTATAATTATTTATAGTGTTCGCCGCTGCGAACGGTACTCGTGACAGATGTGCCCGCGATGCACTAACGCATAGATAAAGTATAATTAGCAATTGAATGGGCGGTAAAATGTAATCCATGGACATTATGAAAACAACGGTTGAGCTGTAGATAATAGGTAATGGCCTGAAGCGAAAAACATTTGAAGTATTATGGATGAGACATTGCGTTAAAAAAACTGTAAATTTAAGAAATTTACGATTGGTGAGATCTTTTTAACTGATGTTGGGAGATATTCATTCGCAACACTCGCTATAAATAATACTCAACATTTTAACGTATTAGTGACTCGGCTCATTAGTCAAGATATAGTATAGATGTCTCATTGAGACGGAGCTATTTATATGGGAAAGTAGGTATGGAAGTCTTTGGATGTTTACAAGGCTTATGACTTATCATATGGCTAGCTTAAGTTATCACTATACACAATGAAAAAAATCACCGATTCCAAAGATTGACCACCACAACCATAAATTTTTTGGAAGTTGTGTATATTTCATTTATATACCACGTTTCACTTTAATTTATGCTAACGCCATCTATGGTTGAAATTTGTTATGCCCATAAACCAGTGTATAGATGTCGCCGTTGGTAATGAGATTTTTTTATGTAGACTATGAGGCAATATTATTTTTAATATTAAAGACGATTCTTCTGGGGATAAAAATTCAAGTAATTATGTTTATAAATTTTTTTTACATACTCAAAAATACCGTTCAATTGTGGTTGCAATTGCGCTCTGGCATTATACATATAACAAAAAATTTCATTACTATGAATGATGTCGCCCTCAAATCTCAGTTATATTGAAATGAAATTCCTACAGGAAGCATTGCGATCTTCTGAACGCACTCTCTTATATTATTATTTTCATCTTAAATTCGCGATAGTTAAGAAATACTTAAAAAGCGTATAAACTTATCGAAAACGTTAATATTTTCTTAGACGAGTGCTACTCGGTAAGAGACGTTCAATATGTTAACATTATTTATTAAAGCTGCCGAAACAGAGATTCAGATGTCTTTTTTTTTGGTCACAATCCTAGGATTGGTCTGCACCAAGCACTCGATCTCTGCAATCCTCTCTGTTTTCTCTCTCTCTCTCTTCATTTCTTGATAGGAGCTACAGAACACATCTCCGATAACCTGGTTTATACAGCTTGATCTCGGGCGGCCTCTACGACTAAGATCAGATGTCTAGGACAACCATTTTCCGTTGATATTTTATTCTATGATAAGATGCAGTGTCATACTATTTTATTTTATTTTAAAGAGACGGATTACCAATGCTTCTTGATGAAGTTGGTCCTACAAAGACATTTAAATGTACAATGTGAAAACAGAAATGAAACGACATACAATTGAGGAAAATGTACAAAGATATTTTAATTCTATTCTTACATCCAATGCTGGGCGTTCGAGGGCGAATATGTAGCAAATTTATATTATACGAAAAAAAATTACAGTTTTTTTACTAAATTCTTTCTGATAACGCAAATAGATGGAATGACTGTGTAAGAAATGCTTTGCATTTCGACCGCACCTGGAAGACTCACGGTACTAATGTGATTGCAATGACATTCGCGGTGAGTGCATAACTGCGCGGACGTCCATCCATTCACTATTAATCTTCGTTAGAACTCGTGCACTTGGGCTTAAGTGCTGACATCAAAAGGTGTGGACGACTGCGGACTACGCTTCCAACGCACCGGTGAGGTGTGTTATTACTTATTGGCGAGTCAAAGAAATGTCACATACCTTTGCGAGACATTGATACTGCGAATTAAGATAAATCATAGAAGCCTCTCAGAGACAAAGCTATTTATATGGGAAACATGTATGGAAGTCTTTATAGGGTGGCCACAAGACCTGTATAAGCTGGCTTGAGTGTTTGACTTCACACGATGCAATGTTTATCAATCCGCCGTAAGAACATCCATACATTATCAAATTTTTAAAGGTTGTACGTATATAAGTACGTTCTTTATGTGCATTCTTTTAAGTATTTGAAGGGACTATGTATGCTAGAGACATAGGCTCTAGCATATTCTTCTTTGTATGCCCTATTAGGTCCCCCCGATCACTCTAGCGAAGATCTCTCTGTCCTGCGCTGCCCGGAGTAGTTCCTCCACGCTTTTTATACCGGTCCACTCTCGCAAATTTCACAGCCAAGACATCTGTCTCCTACCAGCCTCTCGGCGACCCTCCATCTTGCCTTTTAAGATTATAAGATAAGTCTCTAGCATAGTTACTTAAAAATTTGAAAGAATACTGATGTATAAATTACATAAAATTTAAACAAAATATGTGTGGACGTTCTTACGGTGTAATTGGTGAACGTTGCATTGTGTAAGATGATCACTTAAGCCAGCTCGTACAAGTCATAAGCCCTAGGCCACCCTATAAAGACTTCCATACACGTTTCCAATATAAATAGCTTCGCCTCTGTAAGATTTATATTATTTATTTTAATTGATAACTATTCCTTTATAGGCAAAATACAGTAATTGTGTTCTCAGAAAATGCATATTAAAATATAATTATTGAAAAATTTTTCTGTTTTTTTTCTCTTTATTTATTTTACTTTCACAACACCAGTCACCATCCAATTTATAAATACACGTGTTTTAGATTTGATTACTTTTTTTAAGCAAATCAAGCGATTATACAGTGATCAAGGCGATATACGTTCGCTAAAAACACAGACTATTCTAATATAATATACGATTTCAGTACTACGCCGAGTTGATATTAATAGGTGTTGGTTACGATTGAATATTAAAATTAGTACAACATATAATAGTAATAAATGTCAATTAATAATAAATTAATAATTATTAATATGCCGCACGAGATAAAGATAAGATGAAAGGTTATATAAATGTGAGGGACGATACAAAACCTGGATCACCTAAGGTAAAACCATTATTACGAGTAAACTTCGATACAGAGTGATGTCCTTTCACCACAGCATTACAATTTATCTTCCACTAAGGACATGGATTGGTTAATTTATGGTAACACGCTTGAATACTACATCGTATTACCTACTTGGATTATGTTTTAAAGTTGGTTCGGAAGTTGTAGAGGACTAACTAGTCAGTGTACATGGGTCTAAGCTATAATAATGTGAATAAGACAAAATTTAAAGACATGCTTTTATATGATTTTTTAACATCATTCATGCAGTATCCAAATATTAAATACGTTGTTTTAAAGTTAAAAACAAATTTTTGAAGAGCATATTCTTCAGCTGTTTCTGCGGTCTTGCTTGTGAGTGACGTGATTATTAATTTTAATCGAAATAATGACCAAATCATGTCAAAAATTTAATAATGTATAGTCATCCACTTTACGTAAACGATGAAAGTTTCAGAGCTCTAACTAATCGGTAAGTTGGTGAAAAATCAATTAAAACATTCCACCACAACAAATAAACAACAGACAAAGGGAGTTAAATAAAAGCATGTAAAAATAAATATCTCTCATCTCATCTTCTTCCCCTTGTCCTATTCGGGTTGGGGACCCATTGCATCGACAAGGCGACTCCATTCGTCCCTGTCTTGCGCTGATTGTGCAGCCTCCGTCCATAGTAGTCTCATCCTTACCTCACAGTTTCTGGAGTTGCCTCGCCCAACTGTGTCTGGGGCGGCCTACTGGACGTCTTCCCTCAGGAATTGCACTCAGTATTTTCCTAGGAATTCGGTCATCACACATTCTTAGTACGTTCCCAAGCCACCTCAGTTGCGATTTTTCTATGAAGAGTAGCAGTCGTTCAATGTTTAGATCGTCTCGGATCATCGAGTTTCTTATTCGATCCCATTTCGTAACCCGTGTCACTCCTCTCAAGTACTTCATTTCGGCCGCTTGGACTCTAGAGCGCGTTCGTTCATTTAGCATCCATATCTGGTGACCGTACGTAAGCGTTGGGCGGTATACCGCTTTGAACACTGCATAAACATCGTGTATTTTAACTCTGGCTTCAAATACAAGACATATTTGGCTATGTCACTAAATATAGATGGAGTAGCTTGTTGGTCTAGTGATTAAGAGTTTCGCCTGGTGATAGTGGTCGCCGACTCGAGCGACATCCCAGGAGACTAGCAAGTTAGTCCTATTTTAATAGCACATTAGCAAATTAATTTGAAAATAGTAATTATATTAATATGTCGCGTATTCCGTGTTCGCTTCTCTATTTTTGAAAAAAAAATACATGTATGTGCAGTATGGTAAAAATTGTGGTTCAAGAGAGAATAAAAAGGATCAGAAGCCTTATTAATGAAAATTGATAACATGCTTGAAAGAGGACCGACCTGGTAAAGATTTCAATAAATACTGCACAAGAGAGGGATCTATGATCATGACCACTCTCACTAAAAGTAGGTACAACGAGAAAGATATAAAATAAATTATAAAAATATGTCGCATTATAAAAATGGACTGTCCTTCATTTAATAATTTACTTGATAATTTATTTACACTTGTATTCATAGTTATGTCTAGTGATTTATCAACAGATAACAAATCCCGAAGTCACGAAAAGAACGCTTCCAACAGAACATAAACAAATTCATTTTAAATTGCAAAACAGTTTTATAAGACATAAGTATTTTAATCCTTTCCGGTAAATACAAGACAGATGATAATAATATGGTAACTTTATTGTCCTTTGTCAGTACAGTTCAAAATGAGAACAAAGAATTGGAATATCGAATGAGGGTCTCGGAATGATAACTGACCAAGTCGAACATTGTCTGTACTGGGCGTAAGTAAGGTCGATACAAAATGTGGCCGTAATCAAGATCCATACCAATTGAGGTGAAATTTTTTCAAAAATCGCGCAATATAAGGCAGGCATTTTCAACATGCTCAACAGGACAAATATCTTAACGCGAAAAAACGATTAAAATGGGAGTGCAGATTGATAAATCTAACTTTTATTAAAATATATCACAATTTAAACGATTTCATCTCAGAAAGAATACGATATAGGTGGGAATAAATAAGTTTATTGGATTTAGGATAGGATAGTCGTAAGATTTCATCAGCCCCCTCTTCCTCCGATCGATAGCTTACAAACACCTTTGTAAATAATATAAAAAATCATATAAGACGGTACAAGATTTTTTTTTTCAGAAAAAAGAAGAAAAGAAAAATCAGAAATAAAGCAATTTTCACCATTCCCAAAACCTATGTTAACACTTCCTTGTCCCATCTACCTCCTCCTCGTCTCGTTATCATGGTGAAAATTTTATCAGTGTAACATTATATACAGGAAATATATTTCAATTTTTTAACTAAATAGTGGTTGGTTGAAAGAAATTGCCAAACAGCAATAAACCCGCCATTGTAATAATATGTATACATAAAGTGAATAAATTAAAAATAAATCGAGAATTTTTTTCGCATAGATTTAGTCTAGACGAATCCAACAATAATGAGAAGACGCCAGAGCCTAGAGAAAAAATATGAAAAATCGCGCGGCCGATCCAAATCGCTCCGCGAGTACTATAGTGCATTTTTAGATATTTTAAAATAAAATATTTAATTTAATTCACCTTGACCCCTTATACTGGAAAGCCGTTCGAGTGACGCACTATTTTCTCGGGACGGCATCATAAAATGCGCGTGACCTTCCATAAACATCTCCGGCTGCGCGACGGCGGCTGTAAAACGCACGCGAACGCCGCGCATTACGCAAACACTCTCCCGGCGGGGCGCATGCGCGGCGGCGATAAGGGACGCATGAATAATACAGCAGCCACCGCACCAGCCGGCAGTAAATCCGCAGCACCGGGTTAAGGAACGCACGCTTCCCGGCTTCCGGGTCGCCGCGACCTTCGGCCGTGACGCGGGGTCCATTGTGTCAACGAGGCACCGTGCAAAAGGCCACTTCGCTGAGTCTACAGACGAGAAACGGAGGTCGGGAAGTCAGCCGAACGGTCCACATGAACCTGGATTCAACTGGACTATTCTCGAAAAAAAAAAATTAATAGAGAAACTAGTCGAACGTTCTCGAACATCCGTGAAGCCAAAATTTTTGTATAAATGTAATTTTTGTATAACGGGCGAGCGCGAGCAGTTATTAGTAAATCAACGCATACAATTTAGAAATGTGTTCTATATAGATCGATAAGTTATACGACACACAATATTACCTCGCAGATATATAGTGCGTTTCGCTGCAGGAGTAGTCAGAGAGGATGGAACGCCATATTCTTTTATCTTGGCACTCATATTTTGCTTCGGTTACATTCATACATTCTCATCCAAGCTCTATGGTTGTTGAGACTTTTAACACGGCCATCCTCCAATATTCAAAATATTGGTCTTTAGCGGACGCCCTATATATAACAAAACATTTTTACCACGTCGGCCTATCGGCCTTCAAGACTTGCTCCATATCCTTTCTTATCTATCCTTTCCTCGCTTATACATTCTATATGACGAAACCATCTCAGCACTCCTTTCTTCATTCTACTTACCTACTTACACTACAGCCAGCATTTGCCTTTAACTATTAACTAAGTATATTAATATTTCTATATTAAAGAATACACATTATTATTGTGAAGCTGCAATTTCAGAACGAAGTTCTGTGAATTATTGAACATTTTTTTATTAATCATTTAAAAAAGACATACAGAAAAATGAAATTAACGAAAAAATATTTTAACTGCTATCGGGATTCGAACCAACGCACCTCCATTCTATCCGTTTAACTTTTCGTTAACTTATCAGACTTCCGTGGCGAAATTGGGTAACTCGTCATCCCCGGATAGAATGGAGGTCCGTTGGTTCGAATACCGGTAGCAGTTAAAATATTTTTTCGTCAATTTGATTTTTCTGTATGCCTTTTCTAATTGAATAATAAAAAATGTTTATTAAATATTTCGCTTTTGAACCGAGCCTGAAGGATATTATCGAAGTTTATAATAAAATATATAAAACGTTCGAGGTTCGAACCCAATAAAATGCGTTGTTAGCTAAAGCCATTGCCACAATCTACTACGCTGGAAACGGTTTACGAAACAGCCGTGAATTAACGTCTTATGAACATGGTGTCAGCGTAACTCCAAGCGTTGCTTGTTCGCCTTATTACTAATTTAACAAACCATAACAGAATACAGTTACAAATGTTTAATTGCAAAAATGAAAACGCCGGCCTATGGGAAAACTGTGATGCTGAGCCATGATAAGACACTGAAATGTGAAATCTTAATTGAAATACTATGAGGAAATTAAATTTGTTCCTTGCCGTCTGAAACAAGAAGATAATTTAGTATGGGAAAATGCATTAATTTTTTTTTCGATTTTCATACACCTAATCTATACCTACACTTTCATCGAAAAATTTAATTATAATAAAATACTCGATAATGTGTATTGATAAAACAGTGGTGTTAGTGTCGGTTTTTAGATGAATGGTATAGTGAAGTTAAGAAAAAGCGTAGATTTTTGCGTTTTCCGTAATACGGCTAGAAAGGTTTTAATCATTTTATTTGACTTGTATTAATACGAATGAATTTTTAATATTCGATGTAAGTTTCTTTAGTGACAGACCAACTTTTTATAGAAAATGTCTGAAATATTTATATTAAAAAATTATGCTTCAAAAACACTAAATTTTTTAAAATTATTATTACAGGCATCATTTATTAGCAGTTTATACGCAAAGACACATTATAGTAAAATACAATATATAGTACATGCATAAATTTAGTTGTCCTTTAGTAAAAATATAATATATAATAAGCTAATATAATAGCAATTAATTAATATTAGGACACATTTGCTCCAACATTTTCGATTCATAATACCTTTAAAGACAGGATACCTGCAGGAGACCTGCAAAATATTGTAGACTAGTTCCATTACACCTACATACAATTTACGATTCTTCCTTTATATTATTCTCTTATAACAAGCAGATGGACAAAATACCTGTGAGAAAGAGCATCAAATTGAGACTCTCTAACTATGCCTACGCAACGAATAATGCAATTTTTAAAAACTATAATGTGAAGGTCTGGATTGTTGCGTTCTAACTGAACGCTTTTCAGAGGCTCTTCGATGCACTGGATGAACCAAGCAATGAATGAACCGGGAGAAGAATGTCTTCTTTCTACACGAGGCCTGCTGACTTGCTGAAGACAGATCCAGATGGAGACGGATAATGAAAAGGACCGACACAAAACATAAACTAGGGCAACGAGTGATTTTTCAAGGATGCAAGGAAGGAAGTGGTTAGGAGAATCGATTTTTCGTCATCACCATCAACACTAGTCTGTTTTCTACACGCTACTGGATGAAGGCTTCATGTTTTAATTAATTTTTAAGTCTTTAGAGAATACCTACAAACAGAGTTACGACTTTAGGTCAAAAGACTAAAGTGATACTCGTTTGTTCCCGTAGTGAGTCATGTATAGCAAGACTTATTGCGAAAACATGAGAAATCACGTTACATGGCTTTATGGCGCGCAAGGTATATTTATGTTCGTACATAATAGATATATACTTATGAGCGGGCATGTACTTGAAAGGAACTACGGAGTTCTTACATGGAAATGAACGCAATAATTAGCTCCCAGCCGTAAAACCCGACAGCGATAAAATGCGCTCAAAATGAACTGTAAAAAGTAATAAGGAACTCGGAATAATGGGGAAAAGCTGCTATTTTTCATCATTATGCAAGATTCACAAAAATGAGATAACACTAATTATAAAGTTCATTTAATTTAATATTAAGGTGTTAGAGGAATAGTACCGGAGAGGACAGAACCAGAACAGCAAAGGGTAGATGGCCAGCCTTTGGAATATACCACATATACATAACATATAACCACACATGCCTACATAACAAATACACAGGAACTATCTCAATATCTACAGCAAACAACGGATCGGCGATATCCTCTTTCCCCTTTTTTCGCTATTATCGGTACTGACTTTTGAATTTAATAAATCGTTTGTATAAAACAAATAGAAAATACTACAAATTACAAATAAAAATATACAAACCAAAAATTGGAGGAGTTCATGTACGCGCGGCAGAAGTTATACTTTGGCGTGATTTTGATAATTGATATTTTGACAATTTAATGGATGCGCACGCATTTCGTGGTCTCGCATTTCCGCTACAATGCACCTTCCGTTACAAATTTTACTCTAAATGCGTCAAAAGAAGATAACTTCAAAAACATTTGTCTGTGTCATGTTTTTTGGTTTCAATTTTAAATTTATTCTGATCTGTTATTTTTCTGATTGTTAGGGGAAGATTATTAAAGAATATAATACAAGAAATTTTCTTTCCCATTTTTTATTATATCTAAATGTTTATACATGGTTTTGATAAAAATTTAGAACTTTCTATTTTGCACATAAAAAATTTTGGTCTGAAATTGAATAATTTAGAATCATTAGAAATTAGTAAAGCATGTTAAAGTAAACAAAATATTATTAATAATCAATTAAATTTAACTACTTGTCCAATTCTGAAAAAAAAATTCAATAATTGTAATCAAGAACTTCACCAATAATATTTAAAAATAATTTTTCAAATAATTTAGAAAAAAAAACATGATTTATTTTGATATTTCGACATTTGTACGATGGGAAGGTTTTTTTCAGAAACATGTAGGTGTAATTAATAAATAAATAAAAATAAGTAGATACAAACAAATAAGAAAATCAATTTTTTAAATGTCAATCCGTATGTGAATGAAAATGTAATATTCATAGACCCTTAATGTGTAAGGATGAAAAATAAAAAAAAATGTACAAATGCCGCGACAAGGACGGTCGAATACCTGACTCGAAAGGATGTGTGTACATCGAAGGATTTTCCAGGAATGGTATGTTACAGAATTTCAGCCGACCTTTTCCTCTTCGCAGAACGGTCTGAGAACGGACCTGAGAAAGAGCCGCGTGGAATTCGTGGCAAGGTTACCCGAGCACGGAGCACGATTCAGCAATTTTTCTGGCAACACCAGCACATGGCGTGGCCATCGACAGTAATTATTAATGTGGGAAACGTTGCAACATTGCAAACAATTTTTGTAAAGGTGCATTCAAAGCATTGGGAAAACGTGTGCATTGAATCGAGCTGATGAAATTCTTCAATATTTGTTTAAAATGCTGGACTATGCAAGGCGAAATACTTCTCGATGTATTATTGTGGACTAAAGAGTGTTCAATGATTTGCTGACTATTAGACATTAATTATAAAATCACTGTAAATTATTTTTAATATTTAAGGCATTAACTTCGTGGTCGGGCATTTTAACAAAATGTTAGTTATGTCAGTACATAACTACTTACTGACATTTTTAGTCTACCGGTTTTGGGACGTACCCGTCTCTTCGTCACAACACCACCGCGTATGTACACTGGTGTGTAGTATCTACATGCTGGTGTAATAGATATCATTGATCAAAGTGATCACTTAAGTCCCATGGACAACAAAAATTATTCTGAATATATAAAAACTGGTCTAAAAAGAGTTAAAAAATTGAAATAATTTAGTAGACATTTTCTATGTATTTGTTAATGATTCGGAAAACTACACGTATATAAGGAATATCGCTTTATAAACTCCAATTTTAACTATAGATATTTTCAATTATTGACTTGGACACGCAATGAGAAGGTCGGTGAAAATTAAATATCGTATGGAGAAGGTGGATCTCTGGTGGATCACCCTAGCCAAAAGCTGGAGAAAACAGATCTAGGGCTGTGTGATTAAAGACTTTGCCTACCATCACGGTAAGAGCGGAGCACTGACTCACATGGAGTTGCCTTTTTGAGACGATGAGTTTAGCGAAGATAATAAATAATTAGGTCTTCGTGATGTTCACCTTCTTTGTGACAGGAGGAGAACTTTGTTGCTTCGGGAATCCAGTAAAAATCGTTGTTTACTTCCAGATTAGTTACGTATGCAAAAAAGGTATTCCTTTTTATGTTCTATATGTAAATTCTCGTCGCGGTGGCTACGTAATAAGAGAGCGCGTCCAAAATGGCGCCTCTTGATTTATACCATTCGCTTTCCCTCTCTCATTTACACGGACAGACGTTCATTCAGATACGATACAGTTTTAATTTCCTCATTATTGATTATTTTTGATAACATGATAAGAAAATTCAGAAAAATTGTTATTTGATACACAATATACAATTTTTTAAATATTTTAACGATGTTGGAATTTCTTTTTGCAGTAACGCGTTAGAACGCGTCACAGTACCAGTATCTACGTGGTAAAACCACATTGATTCTGTTCGGAGAAATGTATGAGAATTCTGTCGCCTTCCGAGACATCGCAGCCTAATTTAGTATCGTTTTGCGGTTCAAAGAGGTAATAGAAATGATAGAATCATATGTGATTCCTGAAATCGATTCTAATATCAGGAATTATCCATGAAATGAGTGAGAGGTGCGGTTGTCAGGTCGGAAGAGATTGGTCAATAGAATACGCCAATAGCAGCAAGCATACATAGGCACGCACTATAAAATAATAGCATCACTGTTAATGCTGGGTGCACATTCCACAATGTTGCGGTGTAAGGTTACAGTAACTGAGAGTTGCAGTAATCTTATACCGTAACAATCTTATATTAATCTGTGTATTGTATATGCTTGACGATTTCATCAACGTGCGACAAGCTCAGATATCCGATTTACTAAATATTTTCAAGATAAAAAATTATAACAGCGACAGATCAGATAACCATTGTCAATACTCTCAAACCAGCAGTAATACCAAAAATTTCAGACTGAACCTATTTAATGTTCTATTCAAAATGGGTAGAGAAAACACCGAAAAGAAATGGAAATTATAAAATAAAACTGCTTAGTAAAATGAGTATTATTTTTTGAAAGAATTGTAAAATTTATATCTTATTTTGATGACTACTTCGATGAATAATTAATGTTCAATTTTGCATATATTTTGTTTACAAATGTGCTTTAGTTAAGCCTAAATATGAACTCTTTGCAATGTATTAATTTAATATAATGTATTCATTTAATTTAACTTTTTTATTGCAATGCTATTGCAATTGCTATATTAATTCTGTGGAAACTTGTAAGATGGTCTCCATACTACTCAATAATCGTGTGTAATCTGATTTTACATGTACTGTTAGTTTCCCATGAATAAATAAAAAAAAAAAAATAATTAAACTTTTTTTGTAATATTAATTTAAATAAATTTTCTTGCGGTATTAAATAATCTAAATAAATTTTTTAGAATGTATTTATTTAATTTAACTTTAATGTATATTAACTAAGTATTGAGTACCTATAGTTAAATTTTGTATTGTAAAATTAAATATGTAACACGCCCTTAAACAGGCCTGCCTAGTTGGGCAGCTACATATTTTATTGTATGATAATTTATTAGTGTATTATTGTAATACCTAGTAAAATTACAATATGATGAATAAATAATAAAAAAATCGATGCTGTGCGAAAAGACTTCCCTATTTAGGAGATATAAAATTCACAAAGTCGAACACATGAAAATGTACAACAGGGAATAAGGTGAACGAAATGGTGCTTGGAATGCAATTATATATATACAATAACTTCTAATAGAAATATGTCTACTGAGGCAAGACTAGCGGTACACAATGACATTTTGGTACCACACTGAAGTATGGAAGTGAAGCCCGAAGCTGGCAGAAGAGGAACGAAAGTAGAGTGAATGCGGTAGAGATGAGATCACTTAGACGTATGTGTGACAAATCCATTTATGAGTAATAAATGAAGATGTTAGGAAAGAATGTAAAGCTGATCTTAGCATAGTTGATAGGATGAAAAAAGGGTCTCTTGTTGAAAAAAGGTTGGGGAATGTTGACGAATGAACGAGGAAAGAATGGTGGGAGAAAATATATGACGCAAGTCTTGACGGCACCAGAAAGAGAGGACGACCGCGGAATTTGGTCCTGTTAGGAGTCTAAACAATCATCGAGCATGTGTGCAAAGGAAACGGGGAAACGGCGTGATGATAAGTGTCCTCTTCATTTATAAATGGACACAACTTATGAAACGTATTCCAGATGCAGGACTAAAGTCGGTAACAACTTTTGTTTTGACTTTATTAAGTATAATTGTTTGGATTAATATCGGCCTTTTTTTTTAAATACAGTTGCGCCTTTGGCAATATCAAAAAAGTCCTCAACTCCGAGACTGATATTTCCACATAGAACCGTGACAGTTTTTTTCTACCCAAATATTAGCTCAGAAATATTGCTAGTAGAATAGTTAAAATGTGTCAATAGTAGTTTATTACACGCTTTCATTAAGTTTCAGCTGTCTGTCTGTCAGGGATAGGGGCAAATCTTGTAATCAATATTTAACCCACTTCTTGACCAAAAATCGCTCTGAAATATGGCAAAGAGACGTATTCCGGATGACAATACTAAAATCATTAATTAGTTTTTTTTTAATATACACTATATAAACCTCAGTATTAATAATCTTCTTCTTAATACAATGTGGTAAATGCTGATCTTCGTGGTCCCCTGATCTGTCTAGAATTTCTTGTGCATTTCAATCCTCCAGGTTACGAACCATGTTAATTCCTTGATTTGGTTATCCATCTTGTAAAAGGTATTAATTCTTTCGGGCAAGAGTCCAAAATATGCAAGAATCCTTTTTCTGCACAATGAGGAAAGGCTTTCGAAATCATTAGCTCCTGGATGTGAGAGGTATTTGTGTTGACAGTCGCGATCCATGAGATGCATAGCTATACATTGCTATGAAAAATACTAGTAATTTTACTAGACGGACATAGTTTACTTTAAGAACGGTCCGATTTCACTATATATTCGTCATTCTGGTTATTCTTGATTTTGACATTATGATTCATCTTCACATTTCTGCTTTGCATCCTCTATAAAATGATGCTTTAATAGCTTAACAACTAATAATAATAAAATACAATAAAATCATTTTCCAGTTTTAAATTTTGGAGAAGTATGTATTTCGGTACCGTATATCGAAAAACGGTTGAGGAACACGTTGAAGCGAACAGGAATATTTGGGTTAATGATACAGACAGGTTTGATAATATTATTATTGAATACGAAACGAATTCTTAAATATTAACGTTGTCTGACGTGCGTGCATTTTGTGTGAAATTCGATTAGGCATACCTGGCAACTGTAAACTCATTCTCAATATGTATTCATACGTCATCCAAAAAATACTCTTGCAGAAACATCTGCTGAATTAGTGCGTGATGAGTTTGATGCGGATGGTTTTGATATAAATGATAATATTTAGATAGACTTGACGAAATGTAAACAAAAAATAAATAAACGAGGATGCCGTCTTCTCTTGAAAATCTCCAATGGGAATTGAAACAGTTCTAATTAAGAGAACTTTTATTACACAATCATAATCGATACAAGTTACTGTAATGATATAATTAAATTTTTTTTTGCAAAAATGGAGTCGGGAATATAGAAAAAATATGCAAACTTTGATATTGCATATTTATTTATTTATTAACGCCCTACAGGGCTTTTACATACAGATAGGTAGGTAAAGTGTTCATTAATAGAATTTCTCTATTACTTGCTTGAACATTTTCGACTCATTATCAAGGCAGGAATCGACCTGTAATGTTTTGCTACTAGCTATGAGACACCCTGTATAATTAATGACTCTTATGAAGTTGCTCATTTCGAACGTCACAGTCATAGAAATTATTTTAATTACGTATTTTAAAAATATTGTTTCCCGACGTTGCAGTATTTATTATCGGATAATAATAATAAGAATTGAACCCGCCATGTAAAGGGCTATTGTCCGTGTAATATATTACATTATGTACACAGTGTTGACAAGAATTAATCGTAAATGTTCAAAACCAAAAAAATGGGTATTTAACCCTGACCTCAGTCGGTCGTTTCTTTTATGATTTACTGCCCGAATACCAAAGTGATGTAATCGCCCGATACCATACGTCTATGGGGTCCAAAAAAACCGGCATTCCAGTACGACCGAGACCTCTTCCGAAACCAAAGACAACAAGAAGCACCTCCTGACGCTATCTGCGCCCCGGTAACGCGTGATTTATGGAATAGAGTGTTAAGTGTGGGCCCGATTCGGAGAGGTAGAGAAAAAAAATGGGCAGTGTGTTTTCGTTAGCGGGTCATACGGCACACCGGATGGCGCGGGAGAGGCAAGGTCACCCGGGTTTGTCGACCTGGCCAGCCAATCGGGCACCGCAGCCTCCGAGGCTCCAAAACCGCGGGTCCGAACGAGCGCTGCCTTGAATATTGGACTCGGAATTATCGGAATAATTAATAGAGAAATTACAGATACAAGCAAAAAATACACGGTCGTGTGTTTAGAGTATTTCCCCAAATTGAATTCTTGACGAATTAAAAAACATTTTTTTTTTGTTTAAGCCACGTCGATTAATTTAAAGCCTCAGGAAAACATTATAATGTAAGCGTTTTAGGCATTGGTTATACGATAACTGTTGATGTACCTACCAGATTTAGTCAATGTAGTTTATGGGTGGAAGTTTGTTTAAATTCTTAGAACAATAATCCATAAAATTCCTCGATTTACGATGGATAGTTCTAATATATTCTATTAATATATAATAAAACTAACCGTACATCCGTGAAATATCATAGGACATAATAATTGCAGGATTTTGAAGGTGAAAATACATGAATACAAAACAATTTGTTTTTAAAATTGACTTTATTCGCTTAAACCTGCGTGTTGCCTGAGCCGTATGCTTGAGTATCATACTCGGGCGCCCGGGCCCCATGAGTACTGTTGTTGTAATACTACCGTAACTACAGCAAGTTACGGACAGACAGACAACGAAATTATTATATTTAGATTATGGAGATAGCCATGTTTTGAAAATTGACAACGGAGAATACTGCCATTTAGTTACCGCCCTCCTAAATATTTGACTACAGGTCGATTTTTTACTCATGGCATTGAACAGTCAGCTACTGACGAATCATTATCTAATATTTTTTCATTATTACGATACAATCGTACATACATTTGTTTATTGTTGAATTATTTAATGGATAGGAAATGAAATAATATTAAGCACATCTTAATAATGATAATGACTGTCAACGCCCTTACCAGCTGAAACTAGTGTGGTTAAAAGTGACATCTTATTATATTAATATAATGGACAACCATCGAGAAATTTCGGAAAAAGTAGTTTAATTATATTAATTAAAATAGTAATAAGTTAAATATAGAAAAAGTAGTTTAATTATATTAATTAAAATAGTAATAAGTTAAATATACATTTATTTTAAACAACAGTACCCTGCGCACGGTGTACATTACCGATACCATGCGTCATTAACGTCAAGTACAGTTGCCGGCAAACTTCTTGAATTTTTTGGCGTAGTGGGGGAATGCGCAGAATAACAAAATTTGGATTTCGTTGATGGAACGGTACATGCGCAAACTTCCCCCCACTACGCCGTAAAATTTCAAGATGTTTGCCGGCTACTGTATATTGTTGCACTACTGTCCAGCGTGAAGCGACTCGTATAACTCTTTCTCCCATAGATATCGCAAACGCACACCAATGTGTTTCGGTACATATTCGTGAAGTGACATATTTCGTGCAACCCGTTATAAATAAAATTTATTAATACAAGACTATAATCATCAGGCCGTGGACGCACAGAGCACCTACGTATTAATTATTATACAATTTTTAGCAATCTCAAAGCAATTTTAATAGAATTTGATATAAAGGACATACAGCACATCCAGTGATTAAGATATCCCGGAAAAGGTGACCCCCCCTCTCCCGTAATATTCGCTATGACACGGACTAGATTCAGACAATCCAGGTGTCAATGGTATCGCTTGCATCAAATCTCCAAAGAAGTCTCCGACACACTATCAAAAGAAACTAAGCATTGGAGTTATGCCCATAGTAGAATACACTTTAAATAACACTTTTTGACTGCACCGACGCAATCATGATACTTTGAATCCAATCGCGACAGATACGCGTGGGTGATTTTCTAATGCTTTCCGAAGACATTTACATATTTAGTGGTTTTGAGCTGGGATAATCAATTTGCATTAAACGCAGAAAACGATCGAGATCAGTATCGTTAAATGTACTTTGGAAGGTTGCGGATAACTTGGGTATTCAGATCTGGTCACCATCAAAGTCGTTAACAATTTATCGAAGTTTCGCGTGGTTTGTACATAGATGGACTTCCACGCTGGTAACGAATGTCTTCAAAGGGGCTATTACCTACAAGTGAGAATAATATTGTTAAAAATTTCGATGTTTTTTTAGCCTATTCGTGGTGATATAATTCGGTGTTACCTTTTTAAAAAGAAATTATAAAAATAATTGTGACGCGAATTTCAACTGTCTTAATTCACACATCAATTCGCTTTACAAAGTCACTTGAATTTAAAAGTAATTATAAAATCAACTCTTTAGATATTTATATAGAAATCCGTAAATAAAGACGTCTTTTAAAATCTGGAAAATGATTTCAACAGAAGCCTAAACGATTTCGTACTCAAATGTAAAATCGAATTGTGTATATGAATAGTAGAAAATTTCACTTGCAGTTTGGTGTTTAAATTTGCTGATTAAATTTAAAATGTTAAATAATCATAGCCTTAAAGTATAGACACAAATTCATTGAATTTTTTTTAAACATAAATATAATGTTTTTAATGTTTATAGTGTTAACTTTGTGGTTTGACACAATAAATAATAACTATTAATTTAAATAAATAACTTACTTTGATATCAAGCAGCGTACGTCTGTTCTGACAAAAATAGTGGTTTCGAATCGCCATTGACCGATTTCGGTAATTAATGTGGTCAACACAGACTGTTTTTTTGTTTTGTTTGTTTAAATTAACACTTCAGTAAATAAAATAAACCCGTTAGAAACCAATCTGTGTATCTGGAATCAATCCTCAACACGAATCCAATACAATTTATTAAAGGCACGCGATCACATCTCAGATATTAAAAAAATAAATGATTGTATTATTACAAAATCAAAAACTCAGCGCGTACTTTAATCATCCGAGAAGCGTCTAAAAATTATTCAGGTACCTAGACCTCTCGCCGTAGATAGCTTCACGAGATAGGTCCTGGAAAGACCAGCATCACGACCACAAAAAAAACGAAAACCGATAATTTCTATACACGGCTATTGAAACATGGAGAAGGCCCGAATTCCCGGAGACCCTTGCAGGGGACGGCCCCGAGATAAATTGGTAACACACCCCCTCAGCATCAAGTACAACCGGTTTGCATCTCAGATGCCGAGAACTTCAATATTTTTAATACACAAAAATAAAAATAACACGAGAGTTATAAATTCGAGCCCGCATCATGCAATAGCTTCAAAGTTTACAACAGCTTTATAAATTTTAAAAGGTAAAAAAAAACAAATAGGCATTTTAAAAGATGCGTCAAAGTATTCTCTGGATGTGGCAAAATAAGATGAACTGCGCTGAATTTAGTGGAAATGATCGCTCAGCTGATTGAAGCGTCGGATAGGTGGTGGGTTCATGTGGAATCAAAGGATTCAACACACGCAACAGAGGATGAAAAAGATACCCGAGGCAAGTGTTAACGGCATCAGAAATAGAAGATATCCGCTTGAGAGAAAGAGCTGGAAGTGTGACCAAGAAAATCAAATGCAGAAAAAAGATTTTAGAAGTTCAGTAAATGTAATACATGCGAATGTGGATTACATGAGTGACGTTTAAACAGAACACAATGGTATTCTTTCCTTTATATCTACGAAGTAAAAGTAATAAAAAAAAATTAACATATATGTAAACAAAACTAATATCGAGGAATGAGTGACAATTAAAATAAGTTAGATAAACCAATTATAAAAAATCCCGGTGGTAGCCAAATAATTCACAAAATTAATGCTTTAAATACTAATAATAAAACATAAAGCCATCAAACAATCATAAGATCGCTCCGACAACATTTAATAGTTTTTTTTATTTGATTGATATTTGATTATAACTCCTCAATTAAACACTTGAGAATTGATTTCTATCAATATAGTTAGGTAGTTCTGTTAAAAAATAAATTTACTCTTTGTAATACGCCTTGAGAACTATCTGTAGTTATAAATATATTATTTATATATTTATGTATAAATAAATAATCTGTGTACGTAATATGTAATTTTTGAAAGTGAAAATAGTAAAACACAACTCAATTCGTAGAAAGATAGGAATGCTTGATAATTTTCACATAAAATTAAATGGCACTTATTTGACATAAAATTCACTTTTTGAGAACATTATTTTGGTATTATCCGGTTTTACGAAAATGCATACACGTCCATATGTCCGGTTAGTGAAATAAAAGATAGTGTTGCAGTGAATATTTTAAAAATTCTTTGTCTAAAATATGCAGTAAGGGTCCGCAGTGGGATACTTGGTTTTAAAATAGATATTTTAAATCAGGGATAGAAGGTTCGATGAATACCTGGAATACCTGGCCTTAGGAAATCAGCAGGTCAAGGACAATCGGTATCCGTTAGCTAAAGAACCTTTTGTTGGAGGCTTGCATAATACTTCTCCGGTTCACTATGCAGGTACGCATTGAAGGCTGCATTAGATATGCTTGTTTTATATAAAATCGCAGTCTTTTAATAATGAATATTTTTTCTCATAATGTACCTATCTATATATTTGTAAATTTTCACATTTTAAGGCTTTCCTGACAAATGGAATTTAGCGATATTTGACAGGTATCAGTAAAATATATAACTGTAAAATTAAACCAAAATTTATTTAAATAGTTACATGTAGTTAACTGAATTCTTTTGACAAAAATTAATATAACAAAATATCTATCTTAGGACACATAATTAAGTCATAAGAGAGTTGAAAATGTTTAAACGTGTGTCAAAAATCCGCACGTATGTATATTTATATAATCAAGATTAATTTTTTTATCGACTAATATAGATTACACCATGATTTAGAATTTTTCAATTATACAATCACAATATAATTAAATTGTCTAACAAGTATAATTATAGTCCCTACTGAATTGTTACCACATTAATAATAATTTGCATTTGATGAATAAATAGTTAGGAATTATTTATTATTAAATTTTTTTAAACCATTCCAATAGAATATACAGGTATCTTTATAACTTAAAAGTCGTTTTGTACGTCTTAAGAATGCCCGTGTCGTACACTCAACGATGCGGGTTGAAATTAGGGACAATTAAACGTACCAAGGAATTGTGAATTAAAATTGTAAAAAAATCACATTAATGGGCACCAAGTCAGAGAGAAACAGTTATACACGAGGAATTTCTCGAAAGAATAAAAGAAAAAGGACAAGTATTAAAGAATACGCGAAATGCGGAAACTGTGACCAGGAATTATCTATCAGCTGCGAATTAAGAATAGCATTTTTTTGGAAAAAGCTTTACTGAATGTATCTTTCTTGATCAATACAAGTATTGAGCAAAATCGAACTGCATTCTTCCGTATGAAGTAAGTATTGTGCATCCGTGAAATTTAAATTTGCGAATGACAATGATGTGTCTTCTTGTACTTCTATACGTAATGGTATCATGGACACTCATTAAAACAATGATAAAGCTTGAAGCATTTAAGATGATTATCTACAGGCGGCTTCTGATTGATAACGCTGCTAATGACAATATAATGGTGAAAAATAAATGATTGAAAACTGCAATATTTTGGCTACATCAGATCGTAAGATTGAATCAAGGTAGAGAGTATAAAAATTTACAGAGATGAACTAAACGCGTTCTTTAGGAAAAGGGGGCTAGTTATCACTATGGTTAAAATATTTATTCTCGCATAATTAAATCCCCGAACGTATTTTTTACATTCAGAATATTTTGAGTTTGTCCAAATTCCAATACCGTGATAATGATAGTCCAACGTTTTACAAAAAAATAAATCAGTAATATTGAAAAAAAAAAATGCAAATTTTGACGTCGCATTTATCCGTAACTATTGATATTAGGTCATGGCTGGTTAAACATTTTCGACTCATAATCAAGGCAGGAATATTGTCTAATGTTTTCCAAACAACCCTGTATATATTTTGATGGTTTATGATCTAAGACAAAAATGACGAGCTTAATAGGCTTTCGAAAGACAGATATTTTTAAAGAGGTAAGGTTGTTATTACGGTCGTTAGACATATTTAACTGTAATTTCGGATATTTTATACGCACCGTATGTATTACCGAGAAGCGAATCTCGACGTTTCGTTGGATACTTATCCAACGTCATCGGGAGGACGACCTTTACCCGCGGAGGTGGAGGCCGGATTGATTAGGTGCTGCTTTCTAGGGCGTAAATTGTATGCACTTTGTTGTGGAGTGTTCTCTTCTTCTACAATAAAGGTCGCCAGTGTGCAATATGTACTAGTTACGTCGGCAGATTTTACTGCGACTTCTCTCAAGGGTTCGTGTTCAATGTCGTTAGAACAAGGCGCCAAATACTTGATAGTTTGTAACTGTCATCCTCTATTGAAATTGGGATGTTTGTATATTTCAATGGACTCCCTCACTAATCTGGGTATAAGGTGCGGATATTTTTGTCGAAAAATCTAAAGTAATTTCGGGAAGTTCATCTTATCTTTAACTAGGTATTCTATACAAACTGTCGGACGACCGTAAAATAAACCTTAAATCTTCATCTATTTCTGTATGATTCGATTTTCGATTCGATATTCGATTCATCATCTGCTGTATTTGTACAAAGCTTGCAAGTGAAATGGTGAAGGAATATTCGAGTTTACACCGGCTGTACAATTCAATGACTTTCCCGGGGTTGCAGCCCGAGGCCCGAGTGGTGTAGGTGCACCACACCGCCTCGGGCCGCCGGGATCATTATTCCCACATTAGACGCACGCACGGTTGCTACACTTGAGATAAGACTCCACACTTCAAACCGTAAATAAACGAACACTTGGAGGCGCCGCCGTTCGATCCCCACAACCACATTCCCAGAAACAGCCCGACTTCAATATGTGTAATTTGAGGCAATTTGTATCTTACCCAAGTGAAGATGCGCACAATGGAGATTCGGTGTTGACGTTAATGTGGATAGTGCTGTCAGACGATTTAATGCACTCGATGAAAACTTGAAATTCGGACGGCGATATCGTGTTCATGTGCTGCACAAACCGTGTTGTTAATAATTAATTAAGATAAATTATTTATAGAAGTCTCTCAGAGATGGAGCTATTTATATGAGAAACTTTATAATGTATGGAAGTGAAGCCTGCAATTGGCAAACGAGGAATGAAAGTAAACTTTGGTCGATAGAGTAAGGAATGAACAAATTAGTCGTGAATTCAATGCTGGCTGTGGTGTGGTAGATAGAATAAAGAAAGGAGTGCTGAGATGGTTTGGTCATGTGGGACGTATGAACGAGGAAAGGATGGTAAATAGAGGGCGTCCGCGAAAGACCTGGCACGATCAGATACAGCAAGTGTTTGAGGATGGCCCCGTTAAAAGCCGCAACAATCGTAGAACTTGTATGAGAAGATGTATGAATGTGGCCGAAGCAAAAGTGGTGTCAGGATAGAAGAGTGTAGCGTTCAATCCTCTCTGCCTACCCCTGCGGGGAAACGGCGTGATGGTTAGTTAGTTAGTTATTTAACTTTATAGCGTATCAAATCTTTAGGGTGATAATAGGGTGAACGTTGCATTGTGTAAAGTGATCACGTAAGTCAGCTCACACCCTGGACCACCCTATAAAGAAAGAACATACCTACATATAAAAATATTGTTAAAATATACCTACATTCACTGGTCTATAAAAGGAGTTAAAAGTTTGAAAATGTTGATTTTTTAGTATATATGTTTAATAATTCGGAAGAATATCATGTACACCTACATTAAAAAGGATATTGCTAATACTACACTTTAAAAATATAGAGGAACATTACAAGCTGCGAAATCTAAGTATGCTGTTTCATGAGAAGGACTAAAGATGGGTTTTGCATAGTCCCATCAAATGTACGTAAGATTTTCAGATTTGGAATACATAAACAATTTCAAAATTTTTATAAGATGTAATATTCTTACGACGGAATTGGTGAACTTTGCATCGTGTAGAGTGATACTTAAACCAGCTCACACAAATTGTAAGCCCTGGGCCATCGTATATAAGGCTTTAATAAACGTTTTCCATATAAATAACTTCGTCTCTGTGAGACTTATATAATTTATCTCAACTAATGTTTATCCCTCCGTGGAAAAAATCCAGTAATTGTGTTCTCAGAATATACAAAAAAAATTGTTAATGTTCATCAAAATGCGTAACGATCCACAGAAAACAATACCAATCTGGTGCGTTTCAGAAGAGCCCCGAAATTTTTAGGTTTGTAAGAAATATGAGCGAGAACGTCGATCTGTATCGTACTTTAAGGGTAGCTAATAAATGTAAACGGGTTTTATTTACAACCTTCAAGGGTAGCGTCGGTTTGCTATAAGCTGGAAAAAAGCAGATAATAAGTAGAAACGTGTAAAAGATGGATGCCATTGGTGGAAGACAGTGACTTCTGAAGGTAACGTATATCAAGAAACATTGGTGGAAGATATTGGTTCCGAAGGCAACATACGTGAAGACCAAGAACAAACCGGCAACTTTTTCCAGAACCACGACATGACAAATTGCTGGCAACGACGCGTGAGCCCACTTGCAAGCACGACGTTCGCTTTTCAAAGAATTTTCGCGGTAAGTATAAAGAAAACTGGTACACTAACGACCGACACACAAATCATTTACTTCATCTGGTACGTAAAATTCGTGTCTCGTAAATGAAAAACAGGTTGGGTAGGAGCGCATAACTCAGGCACCTGCGTCACATTAAATCATTTCAAAAATCGTGTTCAGTAGTCTATGAAAAATATAAAAAAGAACCAAGGTTGGGCGAGAGGGTTATCGGACTTTATGCAGTTGTGAAACAATCGATTTAGATTGCCAAACAAAAATATATAATTATTGTTTTCTGATAATATTTGTGAAATAATTGTTAAGAAACTTTTGATCAAACTAACCCGATTCTCGGACGAGATTATTGAGCCAAAAATTAACAGATTTTAGGTTGATTCGATCGATGGTTATTTCATTAAATTGTACCGTAATAACTGGACAACTGGTTTTTTTTTTAGTACGCAATTTACTTTAAGGGCATTTTATACACAATTAGAATAGTATTTAAAATGAAGTCGAAGTCGAGGTTGACTTCGTAGTTTGTCATCTAAGCGATAGAATAAAATAAGGCTATTTACCAGTCTCGACATAAAGTTAGTTAGTAGGTATTGTATAAATCTTCAAAATTAATTATTTTTACAATTTTAATGAACACTAAAATTAGCTTTCTTTAAAACTTTTTATTATTAAGTATAATTTGGTATGAAAGTACGTACGTATCAAACTGCAAGCCATGGTTACTAACCTACAAGAATAGATAACAATGAAAGAAAACCACATTCTAATTTCCTGAAAAGATAGATACATTCAAATCGAATACTGAGTGAAAATTAAAAAGTAACCATAAAAAATTAAAAAATAGATTCATTTGGTAACAGATTAAAAAAAATATTTATATATTATATATTAGGTGTGTATTTAATTTAGCCTGCTGAAAATAATTAAACTGACTTAGCAAAATTAATGAATGATTATTGTATTGTCATCGGGAATACGACTCTTTGCCAAATCGGTGCGATT